>VDFB02000015.1:312983856-313121363 GCA_007258455.2 Sequoia sempervirens
TTCCATAAATTCCTAACATTGCATTAATGAAGCCTAACAAACAAATGTTAATTCTAATTGATTCAGACAATATCTAAACCTAATTTATAAAATAAACTTTTTCAACAATTCTAATGGTTCAATTTAACATTTCTCATAAACAAATCTAAACATTCAATTAATTCAATCTTAACCATAATAACTGAAACTTTGAAACGTAATTGTAAACAGATTATCTGATCTTAACATTTACCAAGATAGAAGATGATTTTAACGATTGAACAATTCAAAATCAATTTTTACTACAAATTTTAATATAAGAAAATAACAACACTTAACAAAATACCGTAAGATCATTCCAAAGGTTGAGCATGCCCTACTCTTCCTCAGGTAAGATCCTTCAACACAGTGAATTAATTAACTTCTTGCTTCCTTTCTCATTGATCAAAAGTAGAGCGCAGAACAAAGTATTGCTTGTGATTACATAAATTCTAATTGCAAATTATCTAACTCCTAACTAAGACCAAAATGTGGATATTTATAAAATATCCTTATTAGCTTCTAACATGGCGTTAACTGACAGAACTTAAGGCAACCATCTACAGATTAAAAAATGAAACTAAAAATAGAACTGAAGTTGACTGTGGAGGACTATGCTAGAACTACGCCAGATTGGCATTGGAAGTAAAAGTTCCTCAACCGACTATAAAGAAGTCGATTCAGATTTTGAGTGACTCATTATCTAGTAGGGCCTATCTATTGCATAGTCATTCCTTAGGATTAGATAGAGAGTGTAACCGTCTGATCAATCTTTAAGATACCCTGTTAAAAATCCTTATGAAAAGGACAACAATCATGGAAATAAAGATTAATGTAGCATAATAATCTCATCCAAAGTCATCATAAAGCAACACATTTAACATAAGCTATTACTTCCAAAATATCTGCTAATTTAGTTAAACATAAAGTAAAATAAGAAAATATGTTAATCTATTTTCTACTGCCAGTTATGTCAATTAACAATAAAAACAAGTCTTTTTAAACATAAAAAGCCTTAAATGAAATTATTTTAATCTCCCATCATAAATCAATTCCAATTTCTAATGTTGTTTTCAATGTTTCTAATTCAAATTCTATTGGCATGGCTGGTTTTTTCCCATACACAAGTTCATATGGAGAAAATCCAATTCTTGTTTTCCATGTGGTATGATAGGCCCATACCGCTTCATCCAACCTATCTACCCAGTCTGTTTTCCTCAATGAAACTATTTTTGTCAAGATATTCTCTAATTCTTAATTAGTGACCTCCACTTGCCCATTTGTTTGAGGGTGATATGGAATTTTTTTTCAATGAGTCATTTGGTATCTCTACAAAAATGCTTCCATCATTACTGATACAAATTGTGGTCCTTGGTCTGAAACAATTTCTCTAGGTGCACCAAATTTTGGAAGAATTTTCTTGTACAAAAAATCTGCAACTTTATCTTCTTTTGTTATTAGTAATGCTCTCACTTCAGCCCATTATGTTGCATAATTAGTACAAACAAGTATGTAACGTTGTCCTTGTGAAGGTGGATCGATTGGACCCACAAAATTTATGCCCCATTTTTCAAATGGTTCTAGAGCTATTTGTGGCTGAAATGGCATCTCCATGGTTGGTGTGGGTCTTCCCATCTACTAACATTCATCACAATGTTTGAGAAAGAATGAAACATCCTTTGTCATTGATGGCCAAAAGTAGCCAACTCCTAAGATCTTGTGAATTGTTCTCACTACTAAATAGTTTCCTCCTTTAGGCTCATGATGATAGGCATGTACTACATATAGACATCTAACTTAGCTACACATCTACATAAAACATGGTTAGGGCACAATTTAAATAAAAGACCATTAATCCATTGAAATCTAGAACTTTCACAAATTAACCTCTTTTTTTGTTTGTGACTAAAGTGACTTGGGAACTTCCCTGTTACAAGGAAATTTTCCAAATCAGCAAACCATGGTGGATGAACTGATATAGCAAATAAATGTTCATCTAGAAACTTGTCATCCACTGATTCTTGATCATCTTGCAGTACAATTCAGGAAAGAAAGTTAACAACAACATTATCTTTTCTAGGCTTATCTATGATAGTAACATCAAATTCCTACAACAACAATAACCATCTAATAATGCGTCCACCTTCTAAAACCTTGTTCATCAAATATTTAATTGTAGCATGTTCTGTATGTATGTAAACTTTGTAACCTATAATATAATTCCTGAATTTGTTTATTGCATATACTACATCTAAAAGTTCATTTTCTATTGTTGTATAATTTCTTTCAGCAGGATTTAATTTTTTGTTAACATAGTAAATTGCATGCATGGCGTCATTTTAATATTTTTATCCTAACACTGCTCCAATAGCCAGATTGGATGCATTTGCATGTATGTGAAATGGTTCTCCCCAAACAAGTCCTTCAATGATCGGAGAAGTTGTTAAGGCTATTTTGATTGTCTCAAAAGATTTTTTACAATCTTTAGTCCATACAAACTCCTCTTCCTTCTTGAGCAAGTTAAATAAGGGTCCAACTATTTTGATAAATCCTTCTATAAATATTCTATAATATCCAGCATGCCTAAGAAAACTTTGAACACCAATTTGGTTCTTAGGGATCTCAATGTTTTGGATGATCTCAACTTTCTTGGGATCAACATTTATCCCCTCTTTTGACATGTGATGTCCTAGAACAATGCCCTATGTCATCATAATGGAATTTTTTTATGATTTAGTGATAATTTTTTATCCTTACAGTGTTGTAATACTTTTTCTAAGTTTTGTAGTAGCTCCTCAAATCTTTTAGCATGGACTGTAAAGTCATCCATATAAATTTCAACACAAGAAGTGGTGAAATCTACAAATATTGCAAGCACTGCTCTTTGAAATGTGGTTGGCACATTACATAGTCCAAATGGTAAGACTGTATATGTGTAGGTACCCCAAGGACAAGTAAAGATAGTTTTGTATTGATCTTCAGGAGCTACTTGGATTCTGTTATATCCATTGAAGCCATCTAGAAAAGAGAAGTAATTGCTGCCTGCCAGGTTATCTAGTACTTGGTCGATGAATGGCAATGGGAAATGGTCTTTCTTTGTGGCTTTTTTCAATTCTCGATAATCTATGCACACATGCCATTTGCCATTCTTCTTTGGAACTATAACCAGTGGTGAAACCCACTAACTATCAGAGATTGGGTATATGAATCCTACTTTGAGCAGTTTCTCTATTTCCTTTTTAACAATGTCACAAAGAATAGGATTGATACGCCTTTGTCCTTGTCTGATTGGTCTTACATCTTCTATGTAAATGTGATGACTACAAATTGAAGGATGAATTCCTCTCATATCAGTATACTCCCAAGAAAATGTTTGTTTTTGTTTTTCTAAACTTTCCTTCAATTCTTTTCTTGCATTGGGTATAAAGATGAATTAATATTGAGAGGTTTATCTCCAACTACTATAATCTCTTTGGTGTCTTTTGTGGAATCAATGGATTTTTCAACAAGTGTATTCAGAAGACAAGAGTGTTTTTCATGTAATGTTGTTTGAAAATTTTCTTTCTCAATCTCTGAAGTAAGCTCTTGTTCCTCACATTCTTGAACATGTTCAACTATAGTAACCATGGCTAACTCCACAATAGTGTCACCTTCTGATTCTAAATCTTCATCCACCCAAAGTTGAGTGTTTGGTTGTATTGACGGTTGTGCTAGTGGATAGAGTGATAATTCTTTCTATTTTTGACCATTTGATATGATCATGCTTCCAAATCTACAACCAATTAAGGTGGTAGTAGTAGCCAACCATGGTCTGCCTAAGATGATTGGATATTGAGAATTTTTTTTTTCTGGCTTTAAGAACCAAAAAGTGAACTAGATAATCCCCTGTGTCAATGGTAACCCTGATCTCTTCTATAATACCTCCTATCTTTGTAGTAGATTGGTCAGCGAACTCTAGAACAGTTGTTGTTGGCTGAATAGTTTCCATACCTAGCATTTTAACTATATTAGATGTGATAACATTTATGGTAGCTCCTAAATCAATTAGGACATTATTAACCTCCACTCCATTTATACTCGAGGTTATTACAGGACTTCCAGGATCATTATATTTCTGAGGAAGCAATCTTCCTGATAGTACGTCAGTCAGTTTTGTCCCTATTTGTATTTTGAGAGGTAGCTTTTTCTCCTTCCTGGAATTTTCATGCAGAGAGATTTTACTAGCTGGTTTATCTCTAGTATGTCCTTAATCGCTTGCAACAATGGTGTTTCAATGTTTATTTTTTTCAACTCATCAAGAAGTTGAGAATCAACGACATTCATGTAGCTAGGTTGAGATTTTTTAGGAGTGAGATTTTTTTCCTTTAATCTCTCTGGGTAAGGTGCTTCATTGATGTTTTGTTCCCCTTCAATTTTTTTTTTGTTTTTGCTAAAGTGTTAGTTTCTTCCCCACCTTCTTGAGCTTTTTCTACTAGTTTAGATTGAACAATTCCATTTCTCAATTAAATCTCATTAGCATCAATTACATTCAAATTAGGGGGAGTTGCATCATTATGGGTATTTCTAGGATTTGCAACTGGTTGAGCTGGTAGTTGTGGTTGATTCACTTGGCCATTAGTGGAATTAGGAGCATTTATCACAGGGGTTGTTTTGTCCCCAGGGATGTTTTTTCCCTTGATTTTTCCATGGTTGGACCATCATTTGGTTTTGATGCCATGATGTCTAATTTGACTGCCACTACGACTGTTGATTAGCTTTCCATTATGATTGATTCCATTGGGGATTAATCCATTCAGGTTGTCCCAAATATGTAGGTGGTGGTTGTGGTTGATATGGAGGGATCAATTGGTTTTGTTTCTTCCAATGGTTTTGATTCCAATTTTATGTAGAACCATATTGTCTTTGATTTTCATTATACCCTATGTTTTGAGGTCTTTGGACAACATAATTAAGCTCCTCTTCGACCACTGGCGGTTTCTTCAGATTGCTTTTTATCCCATCCAAAAGATTATAGGAACTTGTTGAGTGTGTTTTCTCACAAATCTCACAAATATCTACTTGATTCAATGGACATTCTCTTAAAAGGTGTTTTCCCCTACACTTCGAGCAATAAATAGATAATGGTTCAATAGTCTTCTTATCTCCTTGCATGTTGAGATGAAGTAAATCAGTCTCCATGTTTACTAATTCCTCCTTTACTTCTGACACATCAGTGGTATGAGCCTTGTTTCTTCTGGAGTTTCTAGTTCCTACCCTAGTTCTAGAGTAGTTTTTACATATCTCAACAATGTCATCCAAGGAAATCTTGTTAATGTCTCCCTTTCCCATAAGATTCAAGGACTCTCTTGATTCGTCATCAATTCCTCCTAGGAATATCGTCTTGCTAATTTGATTATCCAACCCATTAGTACACCTTTGATGCACAAACTGGAACCTATAAACATAGTCTTCTAAACTTTCGTCCTCCATTTGCCTTATTCAAAATAATTCCTCCTTCCTATCCCTTACTATGTAGTAGTCTTGATACTTATCCAAGAATTCAGTATCCATTTGTTGCCAAGTTGGAATTGTTTTGACGCCTAATCCCATGAACCATCGTAAAGTTGATTCTTTCAATGTACAAGGAAACAACTTCAACTTTTGATTATCATTTGTGTAATCATAGGTCTGGAAAAAAACTTTGAACTCAAAAAGGAATTAATCAAGATCCTCAGATGTTTTTCCACTAAAAGTAGGAAAAATTGAGAGTGAGATATTCTTCATAGGAGGTTCACCAATCTATCTTTCAAGATTGATAGGATAAGAGAAGGTCCTATTTGCTAGTGGATGTACAGGTTGTTCACCCATTTCTTCTTCATGAAATGGATCTCTATTCTCTTCTTGATTATCTATATGTTGTTCTTGATTATCTTCTTGATTTTTGATCTAGTATTGTTGAATATCTTCCTGATCAAAATCAATACTTCTTCAAAAATTAATGTTTCATGGAAGAAACCTCCCTAGATGGTCTCTATTTCGTCTCATCCACAATTTAGGTTTATCTTCCTTATCAACACTAAGGCTTCACACTTAAAAGCCAGATCTTTTATTCCCTGGCAATGACACCAAAAATGATGGGCAAGGTCATTGATGTCACAACTTGCATCATTTAGTCAATTATTTATCAAACCGAGTGTGTCTCAGAGCTATATGCGATAAAGATGGTTGGGACAAATTTTTGGGGAGGTTTTACATTGTAAATAGTGACTTCAAGTATTGATTTGGCTTAGTAGCTCTTCAAGAGCTTTCAGGAGCTCTTTAGGAACTCTTAGGAGATGAACTACAATGACTAGTTCCTAAGGATTAACTCTATCTTATTTCCTAAATTAAGGTTTTGTTGAATTATTTCTAACTTCATTGAAATTGGTTTAGACCAATTCATGGAGAAGAATAACATTACTTTAATTCTTAATCTAAAATACAAAATCCAAATTAATTCTATGTTTCTTTCAAAAGAAATCTATTTTAAGATTGTTGGAAATTAAATGCTAATTTAAGAACATAAATGAAATGTAAGGAAATGACAATTAATCTAGAAAGCTTAAATACTAATTTCCTTGAATAGATTTCCAACAAACTTCAAGTCCATCTTTCCATAAGTTCCCTCATTACTTCTAATTAAAATTAACAATTAATTACCAAACTTAATTCTTACAAACAACATTTAAATCCGATTAATTTAATAAACCTTACAATGATTCTAACAAACTAATCTTAACCATGATAAACTAAACTTAAAAGTGATTCAAGAAGACTTAACTATCCAAATTTAACATTCAATAAACTGAAAATGATTCAACAACTTATCATTCCATAATTGACATCTAACATTTCAGATTTAACACTAATGAACAAAAATAACATAACTTAGTAAAATACCAACACAAGATTGATCTCTTTAGTTGAGTAGGGCCTACTCTTCCTCAGGTAAAATCACTTAACATAGTGATTGAATTAACTTCTTGCTTTCATTCCAATTGATCAAAGTGGGATGCAGAACAAAGTATTGCCATCAAATTACATAATTTTGATTGAAAATTATCTAACTCCTAACTAAAACTGAAACATGGATATTTATAACTATATCCTTATTAGATTCCTAACATGGAATTAACTACCAAGATTTAAGGCAACTGAACTAAAGATTAAAACAAAACTAAAGCAGAATTGAAACATGACTAAAGCAGGACATAGAGAAATATGCCAGATTGGCACTAGGAGTAGAAGCTCCATAACCGACTACAAAGAATTTGATTTGGACTTGAGTGATTCATCATCCAGTTGGTCTGATCAATGGCATGATTATTTCCCTTAATTAAAAAAGGAGTTTAACTTCATCATCAGTCTTTAAAATGCCTTGTATAAAACCCTTAAGAAAAGGCCAACAATTATGGCAGTAAAAATATTAACACTGCATAATTATCTCATTAATATCATCATAAAGTAATGCATTTAATATCAACCATTAATTTAAATATATCCACCAATTTAGCTAAACATAAGAAAAGTAAGTAAATATGTTAATCTATAATCTACTCCCAATCATGTCAATTAACAAAAATAACAAGTATTTTAAACATAAAATGATTTAAATGAAAATATTCTGAGTCTCTCGTCATTTTCTTCCCCACTTGTTTTGGACCATGTCCTCATGGTTCCTAATCAAGAATTATGGTGGTCTCCTTGTCCTTGTTTGGTGCCTCCATCCAAATGCAACAGTCAGAAGACTTCACAATTTTATATGACATCATACTTGGACTATTTGCTTACTGACCATGCCCAATACAGGGGACTATTTGTAGCACCAAGTCCAACTCCAGGTAGGGAATTGAAGGTCTATGAAAAGTATCCCCAACTTTAATTCTGGAACTATAAGAAAGACTATTGCAAATTCAATGATGCCTTCATCAGGCATATCATCAGACTCCTTGGAGGTGACTTTGAAAGAAGGGTTACCCATAGTGCCAATGCCTTCATTTGCCGTTTTAGCATTTTGTTCATTCAATTTCCAAAATTTACATACATATGAGCTGAGGGTTTCTTAGAGAAACCATATAAGCTACCCTGGTACCCAAATGACCAACTGATACTACTTGAACTCTCTCCATAGCTACAGTGAGCACACACCCTCCCAAGTAACAAGCATAGATCATGGATCCCTTATCCCCTCACATTTAGCTAGGGTATGTATGCACTTCCTTCACCCTAGTGTGTAGAGTACTCTGACAAGGAACTAAACAAATACAACTTGGATTTCTACACCACCAAATCATGAATGGACCCTTATGGCAATTTGAAGAAGGCTATCGGGATAGAGTATTCCTATCTACGTAATGTGGAGGACTTTTGGCCTAATTGCAGAGATGATAAGGAGGTGCATATGTAGCATTACATGTGCATGATGACATACTTCATCAAAAAAATGAACTTTTTTCCAGTGCCAGATCAAATTGTTGAAGAAGAAAATGCGATAGTAGATCTGAGATATGATGTTGTTTCCAACCTGCCACTACCATTAATTGATTGGGATGAGGAAGAGGTCAATGACCTTGATATTTTGATGAAGCCCGTTGAGGGAAGGACAAAAGAATGGATCGATAGGAAGATTTCCCAATTGAAAATGTAGGGAGTCACACTAACATACAGAGAGCTCGAGGATCCACTTGAAACGAGACTGATAGTACCTCCACCACTGTTGCCAAGACAGGTGAGACTTCATCATCTTCTCCCACTACACATTCAAAGAATAGAAAAGAAATGACTGAATGCAAGCCTAAGAAAAAGGTGTACTCAAGGAAGACCTCGGAAGGTGAACCTTCCAAGAAATTAAAGAAGTCAGGTATTTTCACAGAGGTTCCCACCATTTAGGAGGACCCACTCCATGAAGGAGGGGAACGAGATACCGAGGAGCCAAAGTCCCCACCTTCTTCTGCCACCCTCATTTCAATCCACCTTGCTTCCACCCCACCTACTGCATAGGTAATGGTGATAGATTCTTCCTCTGCCACTACCTCTCCACTTTCTTCTCCATCCACCACTCTCCCATTGGCCACTACAACGACAACAACAATATCAGCTATCTCACTCCCAAAGGCTCTTGTTGGACATATGTGGAATATCCCAATGGAGCTTTCTAAGGTCCTAGTGAATCCAACTGTGCAGGTTGCCTTGGCACAAGTTGTTGCTGGTCTCCCAGTGCCTCCTCTGCCTAAGCCACTAAAAATGGAGACAACTATGAGGATCTCCTAGGAATTGGAGAGACAAACACGAGAAGCAACCAAAGGATTAGAGGAAGAGGCTGATGAATATCATGAGAATCCTAAACATCAACACTTGACGATTGATGAAGTGGTGCATGAGGAAGAATTAGAATCCTCTGAGGATGAAGGAGATATCGGCACCAAATACATTATGGAGACCTCTGACCAAGAGCTTGAGGAGTAATTTGCTAAGTAGCTTAGAGATGTCAAAGAAGTAGAGAAACAACCCCTCGAAGAAGAAAAATAATTAGATGATGAAGTGGAAGTGAACATTGAGCCTCCAATTGAGGAATCAGGGAAGAGCCCCAAGCATGATGAAGAAGTGACTCCTCTCCATGAAGAAGAAGAAAAGGAAGAAAAAGAAGAGGTCGATATGAGAAAAATCCCAAAAGAACATCATGAAGAACATAGGCATGAACAAGAAGAAGAAGGGAAAACCTTTGAGGGGGAAGACAATCCCAAAGAGCATACAACCACCCAGTCCCCAGGAAAAGAAACAATATTCATCCACAATTCTGATGAAGAAGAGGAAGGAAAGACAGAGCAGGAGACTCCGAGGTGAAAAGTAATGGAAATTCAATGCACCCGTGAGGAAGAAGGTGATCATGAATCACCATAACCAGAATCTCAAATGCCTGAATGGCTCGAAAAGCAATTAGAAAAGAAAAACCTGACCCCGATGGATCCAAAGGAAAAGTTGGAAGCCATTCTAGACAGTGCACAAATAAGTACAAAGAAAGAAATGAAACCAAAGGTTAGATACCACCTGACAATGGATGCATCAGGATCCAAGACCATACAAATAGCCACTCTAGTGATGGGAGAGGAAGGGGTCAACTATAATATTTCTACCCTTGATTTGGGGACAGCAACAAGAGAACAAAAAATTGATCATCTTCAAGGATCCGTTGCCACCATTGTGCACCAAATGCATAAGGCTAAGACCTCTAAGGAAGAACTAAAAGCACAAGTGGCGGATCTGACAACTTATATTCAATAGTGTTCATCAACTGGGGAGCTTCCCACCACATCACTGGCTACCCCATTGTTGTTGTAGAACCCCAATCCTAGACTTGCATAAAAACAACAAACAAACACATCATTAGATCAAATGCAAGTGAGAATCAAGATTCCCCATAAAATCCATTTAAATTGCAAAGAACAAGAAATGAAATGAAGAACATAAGCAAACATAAACAAAAGCTATCAAATCATATTCAATGTAAAGCGAACTCTTGATCCCATGGGGGAATTCATGCCAATTTTATGTAGAAATTGGCCCTTTCCCAACACTTATGCAAGCTTGTGATGATTTGATGAAGGTTGATCCACTTGATTGTTGATTCAATTTAGCTCCATGATGAAAAATATGCATAACCTAGCTAAGACCTTGATAAAATTGATGGAAATAAATATGCTTGAGGATGAAATTGAGTATAGTAGACTTGCTCAAGTTGTGGATGATCAAAACAAAGGATAGCCTCTCTTGGAGGAATGAGAAAAATGGAGCAATGTGGGATCATTCAACATTCAATGGAAAGTGCCACTTGTCAAGATGTGAATGGAGGAAGCTTGAGCACATTTTGGTGAATGTGCACAATAAATGAAATTAGGTGGAATTTGAAAATTATGAAATGACATGTTAGAGGGAAAAAGAATGAATTAAATGCCACTTGGCTCAATGCACAAGGACATGTAAGAGGGAATGAATGTCTTGTTGGAATGACAAATCCACTTGGAGGGATTTTCAAACTTGGACGAATATTCCCCTAAAGATGCCAAGTTAAAAGAAAGTAGGGATTTAATAAATCCATTAAATGTATTTTCATGTGCAAGTGGTAAAATCTAGAGAAATTGGATGATTAGGATTAAATTAATCAGGGTTTAATTAATTTAATAAGGGATCAGATGATGTGACTATTTGATTTAGATTTTTAGGTTGATTTAAATCAAAGTTGAGAAGAATGTGATTTAGATTTAATTAAATAAAGGATTTGATTTATTTAATCAAAGAGGATGATGTTAGATTAAATTAAACAAGGTTTAATTTATTTTATTTAATTTAATAAGATGACTTTAGAGATTTAATCAAATAAAATGAGTTATTTAATTAAATAGAGACCAGAGGATTAATTAAATGACATTGATTTATTTAATTAATGAGACAAAGTGACTTAATTAGATAAATGACGATTTATCTAATTAAGGGATGAAGAGTGATGATTTTGTTGAGAAGATGATTTAGGATGAAACGGTGTTAGTAATTAGGATCAAGTGTATCGATACATTTTCCGTGTCTACATTTTTCCCTTCTTTGAAGCAAGGTACTTGTTAGGTTATTTCAAAGAATAAATTGTCTCGATCAAAATTAAAAAAGAAATGATTTTTAAAATTGCTGCACTATTGTCTGAGTGGACAAATTATGCCAATATACTGCCCCCTCGAGAGATTGGATGAAAATTTGAATTTTTTGGGTGATCCCACAAAAAAGGAGGACAAGGTGCTTGACAGGTCAAAAAATGCTCCAGAAGGTCAAAAACATGCCAAAACGATGCAAAACAGCCCACAAATGGACAAAAATAGGCTCAGGAGGCCAAAACCCTAACTGGATGGCTAAACACAGTTAAAAAAACTCTAATTTTTAGGCTTAAATAGGCCTCGGGGGATCACTTCTAATTCATTTTCACATTTAGCCTTTAGAGATTTTGTACTTTTCAGCTCTAAACCCTTTGTGAGATGGCGCAACGACAGCTTCCCCAACACATTTTGGATTGAGTATGCACACACCAGAGGCTACCTGACACTAGACCACTGGTGAGTCAACTTGACCTGACCTTGTTTTTTAATTTTTGTGTGCATTTATTAGCTTAGGAATTTAGATCTTTAGCATCAGTCCAGTTTAGCGCCACTTGAAGGTCTCTTTCGGTGTCACACGGCCTCAAACTGTGCCACAATCACAAATAGTGACATTGCAACATAGTTTAAAATTAGGGTTCAAACTCCAAATTGAGCTGCATATGAAAAGTGCACCGTGACGGACCTCTTTGAAAATTAGGGTTTAGTGCTAAACTAGGTCGCTCCTCAAACTACGATGAAGTTTGAGGATCAATGGTTCCTAGCAGCACAGTTTGGAACTTTCAAACTATGCCGCACCCACAAACAGTGACGCGCAGGTTGTTTTGGGTATGCCAAGACAAGTCAGGATCATGATTTTTGATGAATTTTAACTAGGTGGCTTTCCTGATGCAGGAGGTGGTGATGATACTTCATTCATGTGAGCACCGGTTCCAGGAGATTTTTGGAATTTTGTAGGGTATGCCCGAGCGACAACATGAGCACCTAGTGGCAATCAGACTGTGGTACATTACCTATGCACCTCCCATGAGGACTCACTTGGGGATGATGAAAAATCTTGCATAGTAGTGGCACATCAAAACATCCTCCTTCCACCTTCCAAAAAGTGAGTCCACAGTCACACTAGAGGACGTGTGGCAAATACTTAGATTGCCCATCCACGGGGAGCACATGATTTACTAGCTAGATGCTAGGAGGGAGGCCTGCTATGACATTATGGGTCTCGATGAGATTTTCTTTTGTGAGGGCCAGATCGAGTTGGAGTGTACAAACTCGTCATCTCACCCGTTCGATTGGTTATTGTTGCTATCATATTGGGTCTTGTTGCACCAAATCAGTGGGGCTGATATTTCAGTTCTGGATGGGGGCTTGCTTGGGAGCACATGATCTAAAGATGAGTATGCTTTGCATGGGGGCCAATACTGTTGGCTTCATTATATAGAAATTTACATGAGTTTGCATACATTAACGACAGAGCCATTGGGGCGAGGGTCACACTCCTTCATATCTGGGCTTGGGAGCACGTTGTTGTGCTTTGTCTGAGGGTTGTTCCAGTCGATATCGACCCAGATGATCCAGTTGTTTGGCAATATAGAGGGTCTCTTTCACACACACAGGACAACATGGGATTCCCCACTAGAGGAGAGTCCTTGACGATATGCAAGCTTTCACATGGTGGCCATATCTTCAATGGCCCGCATGGTAAGCTTATGTGCAGCAGCTCTTTTCCGCTCGACAATATAGACTTATCCAGGGTAGGGAGCATACTATGATAGAGAGATATCTACCAGGCAAAGTCCAAAGATAGTTTGGGGAACCCTTGGATAGGCCCAATGATCAGTATGTTGCGATATTTGCACATACGAAGAGTTAGACCTCATGGGGCCTATACATACCCACAGCTGAGGTAGTTTAGAGTTTCATGTAGTTGGTGGCCAAGTCATGGCCATATGATCAGGGTTAAGCCGACGCAGGTACAACACAGGCATATAGGGATTGGTTCTCACCACCTCTTAGATTGATAGTACCAGACACACCATTCGCTCGGTGCATGGCCAAAGGTAGAGGAGCAAGTTGAAGCTAGGACCAGGGAGGCCAAGGAGGTAGAGATGGAGACGGGGATGGAGATGGGCCACCACATCAGCCAAATTAGGACAAGGGCCCACAGGATTAGCCATAGCTAGATCCGTAGGTAGATTAGTAGATATAGGATATCCCTAGGCAATATGGGCATGATGGGCATGACATATAACCACCTTAGAGAGATCAGGGACCTCCACCACATCCTTTCCAGGGAGATGCCTAGATTCAGCAGTTATAGGCACAGGTGGCAGGGCTATAGGGACAGGTTGCTCCCTTGATGACAAAGAGGGACCAGCTGAGATAGGAGAGAGACTAGGTTGTCCAGAAGAGGTAGGTTGTAGAGCTTATGGATCCATAGAAGATGGGCCACCATCAGAAGATTGAGAGGATGTCTCCCTCTTCCTCTCAGAGTTTAGTTTCACTACGAGCATACAGAGAGGTAGTTAGAGACGCAGATTATTATAGAGTCCACTACCATCAAGTCATGCCTTGAGCATCTTGGGTCCCAGATTATTCTCAGCAAACAAGATACAGACCTCCTAAGGACCATAGAGAGAGACAACCTAGTGACGACAAGGAGAGCCAATAGGGTTAGAGCTATTTTTTTATCAGAGACATGATTCTTTTTGTTCCCTATGGGCTCATTTTTGATAGCCAGTGGGCCATTGTACTTTATGTATTTGATACACACTTGGTCTGATTTGTACCATGGTAGTATATACTTGATGATATATATGATATGAGTTTATTTTGATCCGATGTGTCCTATTCAATTTCATGCATTATGGATGGATTTTATTTCTATATGTGATGTCATGATTCTATATGATGTTATGTGATGTAATGCATTTCATTTTCGCTATCTTTCTCTATGTACTTTTTATGATGATGGATGTGAAGTGTTATGATATGAAAATGCTTATATTAACAAATGTATATTATGCATTTAATGGATGATGATGAGATGTAATCTTTTCTTTTTAGTACTTTTCTCGTTTGTGATATGATGATGCATTTATGATGTTATGATGATGCAAATGGATGGTGATGCATATGATATGGTGATAATGTATGATGTTTATGATATGATGCATATGTTATGATAATGCAAATCTATGTGCATGATGTGATGGATGTTAATACTACTTATGATCTTTATGATTATGTGATGGATGCTTTATGAGGTATGTGATATGAGTTAATAATGCATATGGGATGATTGCTTTTATGCATATGGTGAATGCATATGTATTGTTTACGAGATGCTTAGAATAACCAATCTATATTATGCAATGATGCAAGTGATATGATAAATGCTTTCTATATGATATGATATGTGTTTATGCAATATGCTGATGGTTTGTGGATACAGGATGGATGCATTGGCAATAATGATTTGTGATTTACTGTCATGGTACCATGTTAGCGCAAAAAAGAAGATAGAAGAAAGCAAGAGATTCAACAAGACATGAGATGATGATGATTTTCTTGCTGAGGAGTTGGGATTTTAAAGGGCCAATTACCTTATGTTCGATAACACACGTAGGCATGATGCATCAAGGTATAAAGAAACAGGATGGTGTTTCACCTAGTGTGATGGAATTTGAATCGACAATCAAATAGGAGTACTCCTATTCAAATCTGACATACAAAACCTTATTTAGAATATAGTTAAGATATTTCAGACATCTCATACCAAAACATAAAAAAATAAAGGCTTCCTATGTGGTCAACAAGAAACCTAAAACACCCTCCCTACAAAACCAAAGAAAGCACACATGACCAAGGTTATATTATAAGAATATCTGAAAAGCACCACAGATAAAAAGATCATGATCATTGCCCCATTTCTTTCTCTCTAAATTCCTTCATTTGGGACATCATCAAGAGGTCATTGAAATTAGCGCAAAAAGACAAGTCAATAGACAAAGAAAAAGTAAACAAACAAGCTAATGTTCTTCAATACTGCTAGCCAAGAGTAAAATACAATGATGCCTGATGTTGATGTCCAATGTAGCAAGGATGTATCCTCGGACATGACAATATTAGATGATTGATTTGGGACTAATTGGATGATAGGCTATTGACACAAAGAGTTGACCAACTTGTTTATGTACTGACCTAGACTTGAGACCTTGGCGTTTGAGTTTTCACTTTTGATCTGCTAGACTTGTTTCCGATTATTTTACCAAAGGTTGAGGATGACGATTGTTTTATTGTCATTGATGTTTATTGTGGGTGAAAGTGAGATGAGACGGATGAATTTTTTTTTTCAAATATTTGGATGTTTTTGATCTTTTTGAAATGTTTTGAGGTTGTTTTTGGTTTTTTTACAAATGTTTTGCTTTTCAAGTTTTCAAATGTTTTCAGGTTTTTTGGGATTTTGACTAGGAGACTAACCTAAAAACCTATCCTAGGGGCTTCAAGGGCTAATCAACAGATTAGCCTTTCCTACGTTATATATAAAGAGACCACGTAGTTCGACTGACGTAGACTCGATTATTGATGAAATATGAACAAATGGATTGCCAGTTTATTGTGACAGACTTCTAAAGGACTGACCTAAGTGTCTCGAGGGAAGATCAAAGATCAACCTTGCCTACGTTCAAAGCTCAGGGATGACATAGTTCAACAATACGACTCTATTTTTTACTTTTTTGACTTTTTGACCTATTTTTGTATTTTGATATGTTTCGAGTGTTTTTTGGATTTTGATATGATTTTTTGGGTTTTTGGATGTTTTTTGATTTTTTGATTTTCTGATGTTTTTGGATTTTCTAGATTTTGGGATTTTTAGAACATACACAAATCTGATCCGATGAGAACATGCCCCAGTGTGATGCAATAGACTACTATGATAAAGGCAGGACAAATTGACCATAAGAATGGGCTGAGTAGTACTAGGAGGGATCATGATACGAACACAGGACCAAGCTATGATGTGGATGTCGAACGGTTGATGGATGGGGATATGGAATATGATCAATGATGGAAGCGTGATGGATGGATGATGTGGAATGAGCCATGAAGATCCTAGCAGATGGAAAGTGCTTATTTGCACAAGGCGCTTGTTTGCCAAGTTTTCACCAAGGTACTTTCCCAAAGCACCACCGAAGTGCTTTTCACTAAAGGATGATTTTTCTCTTTACTGTTTTTAAATCCTTTTTCTATTTTTTTTGGATGTTTTTCTTTTTTGATTTTTTTGTTGTCACCATGACACTTTTTTACCAAGTTTTCATTAGGGTGACCATTTTTTTAGGACATTTTTTTGTTCTATACCTTGCAAGTTTAGGCATAAAACTTTTTAATATGGGATTTGTTCATGGGCTCCTATAGAGGTTCCCCTTCGGGTGTTGATAACTGATATTCCCCTGACTTATAGCTTGTTGTGATGATAAAGGGCCCCAACCAATTGGGTTCAAATTTTCCTTTGCAGTTTGGATTTGGGACGTACTTCTGGTTCTCCTTTAGCACAAGTTCTCCAAACTAGAAGGTCTTGCTTTTGATGTTTTTGTTATAGTTCTTCTTGAGTTATTTCTAATACACCTACAGATGGTTTAATGCCTCCATTTGTCATTCGTCTAGCAGTTCCAACTTGTTCAGTCTTAACACCTAGTATTCCTTATCTGCAATTAGATTATGCAGTGATATTCTCAGTGATAGGAGCTCGATCTCGATGGGTAATATGGCTTCTAATCCATAGACCAAGGAGAAGGGGGTAGCACCTGTTGGCGTACGAATGATGGTTTGATAGGCTTGGAGGGTGAGATTCAGTTGGAGATGCCAATCACAACTAGCTTCATTGATCGTTTTCTTGAGGATTTTTTTGAATGGTCTTGTTTGTAGCCTCAGCTTGGCCATTGCCTAGGGGATAATACGGGGTGGAAAAGTGATGTTGGATTTTAAATTTATTGCATAAGTCATGGACATACAAATTTTTGAATGATTTCCCATTATCTGAGATAATGGTTTGTGGGACACTATAGCGGCATATTAAATAGTTCAACATTATCTTTGATATCTTCTTTCTAGTAATGTATGTCATGGGTAGCTTCCACCCACTTTGTGAAGTACTCAGTGGCAGTAATGATAAAATTTTGGCCATTGGATGAGGTGGGGGTGATTTTTCCAACAAGATTGAACCCCCACTGTGAAAAGGGCCATGGTGTGACAATAGGATGAAGCTCTTGAGCTAGTGCATGGATGAGGTCCCCATGTTGCTAACATTGTAGACACCTTCTGACATAGTTGTGTACTTCTCTTTCCATAGTAGGCCAATAATACCCCATCCTCAACAAATTTTTTTCCAAGGTCATATAGCTTGAGTTTGAACCACATATGTCAAATTATGCACCTCAATTAAGGAGTTCAAGGCCTCCTCAACATTCAGACATCATAAGAAGGTTCCTTCTATGCTCCTACGGTAAAGGTTTTCTCCTAGGATGACAAACCGAGATGCTTTCTTGACAAAGGTTTTCTTATGGTTTGAGGTTATGTCAACTAGCAGGACTCCTATTCTCAAATAAGTGTATATATCATGGTACCAAGGATCACTGGGACCAATGATTTCACACACAAATTTTGTCTCTAGTACCTTGAATGCAGGCACGAGAAGCTACTCTACCAAGAACTCATGCTTTGGGACATTGTGAGGGATATCTAATAGGAATCCAATTGTCACCATAGTTTCTACCACTCTGTTGTTTGCTCTAGGTATATGTTCAAATGTGATCTCAATGAAGGACTCCTTAAGACTTTCCACCAATTTCTTGTATGGAGTTATCTTGTCATCTTTAGTCTGATATTCATCATTCACTTGATTGATTATTAGTTGCAAGTCCCCATAAACCTTGAGAGCCATTATATGCCACTTCACTGCTATTTTGAGTCCTATGGCTAGAGCCTCATATTATGCGATATTGTTTGTGTAGGGAAATGCCAACTTGTAGGACCTTGGTATGCAGTCTCCATGCGGAGTGATGAAAAATACCCCGACTCTTGATTCATGCTGTGTGTATGAGCCATAAAAGTACAACTTCCAGTGGTCTGCTATGTTCAAGTTGAAATAGATTCATCGGGGAATTCTGAAATTAGAGGATTCGTTGAATACATTGGTGCTTGTGCTAATTGGTCTATAATAGCTTTCCCTTTGATAGCCTTCTGCTCCATGTACTCAATGTCATATTCAGATAGGATCATGACAAACTTGGCCATCCTTCTTATGAGCACCGCCTTGGAAAGTAGATACTTGAGTGGGTCGATCTTAGCAATGAGTTTGATTTTGTGTGTTAACATGTAGTGATTGAAATTTTATGAGGCAAACACCACAACTAGACAATATTTTTAATGAAGGATTAATTTAACTCATGCCCTACCATGGTCCACCTAATGTAGTAGATGGCCCTCTCTGTTCCATGTTCATCGTGCTAAGCTAGGAGAGCATCAAGAGCTTTTGTTGTTGTTGATATGTAGAGGATTAGAGGATTTCTTGGGATTGGTGGCATAGGCACTGGAGGAGTGAGAAAATACTCTTTAATTTTTTAAAGGCCTGATCATACTTGTCATCCCATTTGTATGCTACCCTCTTGTGGAGTAGGTGGGAATAGGTGATTGGCTTGTCTGCTAGTTGAGATATGAACTGATAGATGGACTAGAGCCTGCTTTGTAAGCCTCTTACCTGTTTCAATGTCCTAGGTGCCTCTATCTCGAGGGTTTCCTTTACCTTAGTAGGATCTATTTCAATTCCTCTCATACACACAATGTATCCCAATAGCTTTCTTGACTGTATGTCGAAGATGCACTTCTTTGGATTAAGGTGGACCTTGTATTCCTCAATCCTATTAAAGATGGCACTCAATGCTGCTATGTGGTCCCTTCTCTTTTTGGATTTCGCCAATATGTGTTCGACATAATCTTCCATAGTCTTATGAATCATGTCACGAAAGATTAAATTCATGGCCCTTTTATTTGTTGCTACAATGTTCTTTAGGCCAAATGACATCATGTTCCAGTAATATGTCCCCCATGGACTTGAGTAAAAGCTTATTTGTGCTGATCTTCTTTGTCTATCATGATTTGGTTATACCCCAAAAATCCATCCATTAGTGAAAGCATCTCATGTCCCGGGGTCATATCTACAATCATATCAATGCTAGGAAGTGGGAAGTCATATTTGGGACATTCCTTTTTCAATTCTCTAAAATATGTGCATATACGGATGCCCCCATTGGGATTTGAAATAGGAACCATATTTGATACCCACTCCAGGTAGTCAATTGGTCATATGAACCTTGCATCAAGTAGCTTCTTCAATTCCATTTTGACTAACAAGGCTATTTGGGGGTGCATTTTCCTAAGCTTTTGTCTAACAGGCTTTGCTTCGGGGTAAACTTCTAGATGGTGGACCACAATCTCCAGATCAAGTCTAGGAATTTCGAAATAGCTCCATGCAAAGTTTACCTTTCTCTCCCTTAAGAAGACAGCTAGGAGCTCCTATTCTTCTGACATCAATGATTCAGCATAAAATGTGATATGTGAAGTTTCCTCTATTCCTAAGTTGACTGGGTTGCACTTCTCAGCTAGAACCGCTGACTTTTCTTGGTGTAGAGCACTAAGAGGAAGATTGAATCCTTCATCCTCGGGTGCCTTAGAGAGGTTTTCACCATTGGATATGTCCTTTTTTTTTACTATTTTAGGATCAAAGAGTGCCACTGTGTGGTTTTCACTTAAAGACCTTGAGATTATTCTCAAATTTTCGCTTTTACAACTAAAGGATTCAATGGTCTCCCTATAGTAAGCTTGTGTGTCTAGAATGATATCAAACCAAAATTTGTGATCTCCACATGGTACCGTGCTTCACAATCTGATGAATTCCAAGAGCGCTTTATTGTTTTTGAAAGTGCCTAGAATTGGTAGTCCTCATTGGTTGTAATTGATGAGCTGGGGGTAAACTAGGTTGATCTCATGGTTTTGACTAGTTGTCTCAAATGACACGGTACTAATCATGAGGAGAGAGGAATCTTGAAAAAGCATGGGTAAGTTAGTTATTGTATTTCCCTCATGATCACTAATACTATAGACATTGGTAATGTCAAAGGTGAAGTTGTCTAAAGGAAAACCGGTGGATGTAGATGAAATTGAAGGCGGTTGTCGACAGGAGTTTGGCTTTCTTAATCGGGGATTTCAGCCGTTTGGTTATATACTCGAGGGAATTTTATGTCGAGACCAATATTTTCATTCATAATGCTGAATGATGGGTAGAGTCCGTTGACATTTTCCAAAACTCTATTTCATCATAGCCCATGGTGAGCATCATTTGTAAGCCTTTACTACTATCATCCGCCAGGTAGATCATTTGCTAATGAGTCTATTTAATGTTGAGTAAAGGGGATGGGATGGAGTCTTGTTTTAGTAATTCGGCTAAGATATACACAACTATAAAGGAATTTGAAAGGAGGGCACTTTATGAAAGTTTAAGGATGAAGGCTTATCATTTGATTGTAGTCATCCTCGCGGTACGGAAGTTATGGTAACTCTCCTACATATTTTTTGGAATTGTATAGTGTCACACCCAATGTCACGGATAATGAGCTTTATTATAAAGAGATGGCGGGATGGCCAGTGTCTACTCTCCTTGAGAAATTAAGGTGTAGACTAGTTGGATCAATGTATGGAGTTGAGGGGCCCTCATTATTCTTTGGTAGTTGGGGAATTTTTTAATATTTTTCTTCTAGGCTCTTGCAATAAGAAAAGGGTTTGGGATCCCCATGGATAGTGACCTCTTGGCCTTGGTATGTGAACTTGACACATTGGTGGAAGGTTGATGCCACTATTTGCATCCCATGGATCCACAGCCGCCCCAGGAGAATGTTGTAAGGTAAATCGAGGTCAAGGACCTGACAGGTGGTTTCCATAATTGCTAGCCCTACTTGAACAGGGAGTTGGATAGTGCCCTAAGACACTCTTTCTTGATCATCATAAACCCTGATTGTGATGCCTTTTCCTTTTTCAATGGAATCATCTGAGATTCCATGATTCTTTATGAGCTTGAGGGAATAGATGTTTAAACCTACACCTCCATCCACCAAGACTCTCTTGACTTTGTTCTTATGCAATAGGACCTCCAGATGGAGTGTGCGATTGTGAGATGGTTAGGCAGGAAAGTATTGATCAAAGAATGTAAGAATATTTGGGGTAATGATGTTGTGGACCATAGCTCAGAATTGTTCAACACCAAGATCCGCAGAGACAGTGGATGAAGTCAATGCTTCTTCAAGGATCTTTTTGTGGGCTGATAATATCTTTAGTAACTCCATGATGGAAATATGAGCTGGGCTTCTTTTCAACTGGTCAAGGCCATTATAGCCACTAGGAATGGATCTCAAGTTGGAAGTGGGTGCTCTAGGACGCTGAGATGACCTTGCAATGGTGATTTTTCCACCTCTTGTGACTCCACAATCAACTTGGGCTCCTTTGATGGTGATAATAGTGCAATACTCATCTAGGGATGCGATGAAATGGTTGTATATATGATTCAAACTTTTGAATGCACCCTACCCTTTATCATTTTTCCCTTTGTTGTTATGATTGGGCATCAGATTCGTGTAGATTTTGAGATTTTGATTTCCCGCTAGTTGTTCCACATTTATGATTTTATCATCAATGAGATCTTGTATCAAGTTTTTTATTCTCATACAATTGGTAATGGTGTGTCCCTTGATTTTGTGGAAATCACAAAGGTGATTTTCATTGTACCACGATGGTTTCACCAAGGGCTCTTGATAATTGTCATAGGTGGGGATTGTGATGAGTTTTTCCTCTACCAACCTCTTCATGGTGGATTGAGTTGATTCCCCAAGGTTTGTGTACTTCCGCTTGGGGGAGTTTTTGTTTCACTGGGGTGGCCCCCTTTGATCGTGCACATTGTTGATTGTTTCATTGTTTGGTTTCTGAGTCACAATGTTAGCTTGTCAATTGTTCTGGTTGTTGTTATGGGGTTGTTGTTGGGGTGCTAGTATGTTTTTTTGAGGAGCACTGATGACAACTTTGGCATTGACAACACCATCATTGGTAATGTTTCTATTTTGTGCCCATGTGCGAATTTTTTCATTGTAGCTGGTGGATGGGTGATTGTTTTGCTATTAAGGATATGTGGGTGTCCCTCCTTGTGCAATAAGGGCTCGTTATATGTTAAGCACCTTGGAGATCAATTGGTTGTATATGGTGATACCTTTCACCTTAAGATGAAATTCTAAGGTTCCCTATAGATTGGAGTGGATGGTGCAAACTTTTTTTTCTTTTGGCATGACCCATTTGCTCCTCTTGGCCTTGGATCACCATCATTGTAAGAAAGAAGCAAATGATTCATTTTTTCCTTGTTTAAGAGTTGATAGCTACTCTAGACTGACATCCATATCGATATTGAATGAGTATTTTTTTATGAATGTGTCTACTATCTCTTGGAACTTTTTGATGCCAAGAGGGAGGCAAGAGAACCACTCCATGGCATGCCCAACCAAACTTCTAGGAATTCCCTAATGTGATCATTAAGGCTTCCCATACCTCGGTATTTATCAAATTTGGGGATCTCAACTCCCTTTGGGAATGGTTTCATTACAAGACTCCTGTCAAACAGATAGAGACACAATTTGTTGGGTGTCTTTGTGGTTTTCCTTCCCAAATTTATAGAAATCCTCAAGTGGACTAAGTCGCCATCTATGGCGAATTAGTCCCACTACCAATCTTGAAAATTGATTTTTACATTTCAGATCCATACCCATTTGGTAATTCTCATTCCAACAAAGTTTCCTTGAAACTGGACTAAGTCGCCCAGCTTGGCGTAAGTGTCCCAGTCAACATTTCCAGTCAACTCTATAGTATTATAGAGCCTCTCTACTTTATATTTTAGATTTTAGGTGCACCTCTCTAGTTTTGTTTAATTCTTTTATCATTTACTTGCATTCTTAGGCGTTTTTGCATACATCACTATGTTTTCTAGCACTTTGCATTTCTTAGGATTAACATCAATAAATCATTTTTTTTTCAATTTTTTGCATTTAGACATCATATTTAAATACATTGCATCCCTTTTACATTATTCTTGAGCATAGACATTAGCATTTTGGGCCCATTTCTCTCCTTTAAAGTGAAAAACCTATAAGAGTTAGAGAAACCCTAGGTAACCAAAATCATTGTTAACATTTTGGTGAATCCGACTTTTGAACATATTTTCCTCTGATTTCAAGTGTATCCTAGGTTTACCTTGCATTAGCATTGCATTAGGTGTTGCATTTTTCAAATTGCATCCTAGGGTTTTCAAAATTGCATTAGTGAAAAGCTCATATAGCTTGCATTTTTGCATTTTATCTCATTGAAAACAACCAAAATTCTACATTTTCATACTGTAGTTGCATTTGTGCATCTGAAAAACATCAAATTACATTCAATTTTTTTGAAAAATCATAAAAAAATCCCCACTAGGACTAATTCGCCACACTGGATGACTTATTCACCACACTGGATGACTTAGTCCTTCTACACATTTTGCACTATAATTTCTTGCATTTTCTATAAATTTTCTACATTTTTGTTATTGTCTTCTGTCATACTTTCTAGATTTGTTGTTTCT
Source organism: Sequoia sempervirens (assembly GCA_007258455.2). Lineage (NCBI taxonomy): Eukaryota > Viridiplantae > Streptophyta > Pinopsida > Cupressales > Cupressaceae > Sequoia > Sequoia sempervirens. The sequence goes on from VDFB02000015.1 coordinate 313,008,238, forward strand.
TGCATTTAATTTTCTTTCATCATGACTTTTTGCTTTAATAAGTTTTGGATGTCATTAAAATCTTTAGTGGACATGTCAAATTGTGCCTTTGGAACTGATCCCAATGATCTTGAGCTTCCTCATTCTCCTTCAACTCCTCACGAATTTCCTTGTGTTGTTGACATCATTGGAGAAGGTTATGATAGCATGAATAAGTTCTTAAATGAATGTCTTGAAAACCTTGAAGCCAATGCATCCTTTTATCCCTCCATGAAATGACAAAATCTTCCCATAGTCTCATCTCTTGATACATTTGGATACCTACATCTTGAAACAAATGAAGGACCTAAGTCCCCTCCAATAGGTGGACCTAGTTCCTCTAACCAAGCAACTCCTCAACCATTCTATGATAACAAAGTTACCAAAACACCAATCAACCTTGAAGAAACATATGGAAAAGGTTTTACCATCTTAAGGAAACAAGGATGTGACACAAAAACTGAACATGACATTCACCTACTTTTAGAAAAAAGACCAACAGATGAAAATATAATAGGGTTAGGCTATCAAGATCCTCCCCATGATAGCAAGCCTCCTATAGAATATTGGAGACTTCGTGATGATGGCATGGTGATCTTTGATTCCCCTCTGATCTGAATGTTCTCCTTCCTCATGAACAACCCTTACATAATACAAATGACAAGGATGAAAGGATCCCCTTGGGTCCTCTTCCTCCTTCAATTCATGAAAAGGGTGAATATAGTAAATGCAAACGACCTTACAAGCTGAAAAAACTAAAGTTTCCTCTCCATCCACCACCTTAATGTGAAAGGAAATTGAAAATCCTTCTAAATAAAGAACTCATTTTATTACCACCTATGAATAGGTTGGTAATCTACCCTAAAGATGCTACCATTCCACATTGCGCTTATCATCGTGTGCTTGGACATAGAAGCAATGAATTTCATCAATTAAAAGAAATATTGAGCAAATATCAATTTGATGGTGATAATTGTTATCCAATCAATCCATAAATCTCACCAAACACCCCATCATGTAATAGTTGTAGAATTTTTCATTCTCACTATTACATGATCTTTCCCATCACCTACCTCAACTCATTCTTTCCTTGGACTCAGAGGGGGCAAGAAGTTGTTAGCCTTGTCCTAGTAATGAATTTTTCCTTATAGTCCTTTAGCTGCGTTATTCACCTTCTACTTATACCAATTGAGATTGGGAGGTGAATGACTCATTTGATGGTTGACTTGCATCTGCCTTACTAGTCTTTTGGATTCTCTTTTCTTTTGTATATGTGTGTATCGTGTTCCCCCGCAATGTGACATTTGATGTTCTCCTCTCTTCGTAACATTCCTCTATTTGTACCTTCATTCTTCTCTATGTCGTACATCACTTTTGTCTTTTTATTTTGTTTTTTGTTTTCCTTTTGGGGATGACGCACAATGTTAGACCACAATGTCTCTTCCACATTGACCCAAATGGCCCTTTTACTTTCTTTTTCACTTTTGCTTGTGTTTTTCCTCTTGGGGATGACGCAAAGCATTGAGACCACAATATCTCTTCCATGTTGACCCAACCGGTCCTTTTACTTTCTTTTTCACTTTTGCTTGTATTTTTCCTTTTGGGGATGAAACAAAGCATTGAGACTCCCTATGTCTCTACCAAGTTGACCCCAAAGGCCCCTTTTTCTTTCTCTTTGTCTTTGTGTGTTTTCCTTTTTAGGGATGATGCAAGGCATTGATACGCAATGTCTCCTTCATGTTGACCCACCAGGAGCTGCTTTTAATTTCCACCTTTTTCTTTTTTATCTTTTCATTTTTCCTTTTTCTTGTAATGCTTTTCCTTTTTTTTAGGGATGATGCAAAGTGTTGAGATCACCCTATGTCTCTTCCATGTTATTTAAAAGGCCCTTTTCTTTCTCTTTTCCTTTTTCTTTGTTTTGTTCTTTTCCTTTTTGGGATGATGCAAGGCATTGAGACTGCAATTTCTCTTTCATGTCCACCCACAAGGCTTCCTTTTTCATTTTCCTTTTTCTTTTATCTTTTCATTTTCTTTTGCTTGTGTCTTTCCTTTGGGGATGATGCAAAGCATTGAGACCGTAATGTCTCTTTTATGTTAACCCAAAACGTATTTTATTTTTCTTTTGTTTTCACTCTCTTTGTGTCATTCTTCCAATTCTATGAGTATTTGGGGAATGATGACAATTCTGAGCTCTTTAATAAAAAGATTGCAGCAACAAACATACTGACCCAAACTCCATAGATCACTTATATGTTTGGTGTGTTCCTTTTGGAGGAAACCCCTCCTTTTTTTCCCTTTCCTTCACATGGCGCATCCTTACTCAGAAACGTATGACTTGGTATAGGGGCTTTCCAAGTTGGCTCTCATGTCATTTTTATTTTTTCATTTACTTCAAAGTAATTTCTCACATAATCGTGTGTAGCAATTCCTTTAAAGTGGGGGCATACATTGGCATAATTTATTTTACATTTTCCTTTTTCTTGGTTCTTAGTGCAGCTTTGTTACTTTATACGATTTGTTTGTCATTTTTTGGATGACATTAGGTATGATGTCCTTCATAAGTCTGATCTATCTTAGCATATTACATTCCTCTTGGTGGCCTGATGCGACACACTACATCCTCTAAGTTGCATTTTTTTAATTCTTTGATTGGTCCTCTCTTGGAAACATTAGACACAATGTTCCCTAAGTTATAGACCTCGCATGAACTTAAAAAGACTCATTTGAACATTAATTTTGCATGTTGCATTTTGCATTTATATGGCCACCTTGCATAACACAGCTTGCATGCCTATGGTTCCATTTCATTTTTTCATGATTTCTAAGCATATGAAGCTTTGCTTGCTTCATGAAGCATGAAACGAAATTGTCCTTTGTGGCAGCTTATTAAAGTTATCAGGATGTATAACTTTAGTATGGTTGAGTGAGAAGCCCATTCTGAGGCATGAATTTTCCCCATAGCCACCTGCTTGTGTGTGTGAGGGCATACTAATCGTGAGCATATGTTCCTCACCTTTTGGGCCTTCTCACCCCATAGACAACCAGAAGTTTCATGGCCCTAGAGTAAGTATACTTGGGCCTTCTCACCTTGTGGACAACCAAAAGTTTCATTGCCCCAGAGTGAGTATACTTGGGCCTTCTCACCCCATAGACAACTAGATGTTTCATAGCCCTAGAGTGAGTATGCTTGAGCCTTCTCACCCAATGGGTAGCCATGAGTTCCATCAACCCAAAGTGAGTACACATTTATTGGGTATGTCTAGGATCATGATGGGCCAAAAAGTGGCAATATGTAATTGATATGATGGCCCATGTGGTTGGTGACTTTTTTTTACCCAAAATTGATGAAACGAAAAGGGTTTTTAAAGGAGATTCTCAACTTTCCACCAATATAAATTATGCTTTACTTTGAATTTAATAAATAATTATTATTTATTTTCTATTTGAATTATGACCAAAGTCATAATTGATAGGCTAATTGAAAAACATCTATAGCTATATCACATTTTTGAATCTAAAACATGTGTCACATTCTATGCTTCACATACTATAGGATTAAAAAAATGAATATCATGTGTTTTGACCGGAAGTTAAGGTGGCTGACATATGAGTTTTATTTTTTAAAATTTGTAATAAAAATTCATAATTAATTATTTACTTGGAAAAAAATTACAAAAAAAATATGCATCACATCAAGACATGAGTCCTCTACTTATATCTCAAACATTATAAAAAATATTATCATTTTATTGTGGTTAGGGTGGTTAGACACACATACTTCTTATTTTTTTCTTGAAATTCAAGTACTACTACAATGAAATTTCAAATTTTCACCAAATAGATATATTTTTTATAAAATAAACCTAGTAGTTTAGAAACTAAATTCAATTTTCTATAGATTCTATTCTTACATATTTTTTAAATAATATAGATAACTTATTCAAATTTTTACGTCAAGTTGCCTAACTCTATTTTTTTTGAATTTTTTGCCACTTAAGGGCCTATTTTTTCCATGATGATTCTGCACGTACCCTCTTGTTTCAAAAAAATAACCTAGATATAATCCACAATGAGCTGGAAAAATTATCGAAGCTTGATTTCATCCTTTCTCATCATCTCCATGTGTTTTCCTTTGCATTTATGTTTGATTTTCCATGGGATCATGATTCTGAGGGCTTGATCATCCCTCTTGATTATTGTTATCTAATCTTGCCAAGCATTAGTGCATTCAGACCCCTCTTGGTTGCATAATCTACTACTTTAGTGTTAGTTTGAAGCAGATTCGTCCTCTCACTAAAGTGGGGGCTAACTGTGGACACAAAAAAGTAACCCTTCTACTTTTTCTCATGTCCAGGTGCTCCTAGTGGACTTTGGATTGATTTTTTCTAGATTTAATGTTGTAATGTGGCCAACATATTCACATTAGGTCTTGGACCCTTGTGAATTATTAAGACTTCTAGGATGTCTTGTAAAAGTGTTTTGAAGTGTTGTAACTCACTTTCACACTTTTCTAGAACCCTTTCAACATAATTCACATAAATATCCCCTTTTTATCACTTACCAAGTCTTATTTCAAAGTGTTGTAAAGAATTGTAATAAACTCTCATGCTTTTCTAGACTTATCATCAATAATTCAACCCTTTATCATGTTTAAATGACCCCTTAATGCACTTTTCAACCATACTTAAGTGGATTTTTGAGGATATTCCTATTAAACAATGTTTAATGCACTTTAATTTCTAAAACCCAGTGAAATTTCCCTGGTGCGACCAAGTTGCCACCTGGGGCGACTTAGTCCCATTGGGCACAAAAATAAAAATAATTTTAATTTCTTGGTGGGATTTTATTCTCTTACTCTTGAGGTCAGCCTGTGATGTGTTATTTTCAAGAATTATTATAAAATCAAGTATAAATTAGGGTTTTTCCTCTCATTTTAAGACCCCCATTCATTCAAGCATTAATCCACTCAAGTAATTCATTCATTCAAGTATTCAAGCACTCTAAGCATAATTAAGTCATCCATTGGAGGACTTCATTGCATATCTTCAGATTTCTACACAAAGGGTTTGGTCTTGCATGCAGATTTTTCAAAGAGTTTGGTGTTAAAAAGTGGTCAAAAATCCATCAAAGTCAACATAACCCTAATTGAAGCTTGGAGACTCTTTTCAGCCCATTTTTTGTAGATTCGGGATCAGACACCTGTTAGAAAAAGCAAGTGCAGACCGAGAGTTAAAGAATTCTATCTCGAATTTCCAGAAATCCTCAGGTGGACTAATTTTCCATCTATGGTGAATTAGTCCCACTTCCAGGATTGAAAATTGATTTTACATTTATGGATACCCATTTGGTAGATTCCCATTATGACAGATTTTCCCTGAAACTGGACTAAGTAGTCCAACTTGGTGTAAGTGTCCCAATCAACTCTATAGGATTCTAGAGCCTCTTTGCATCAGATTCCATATTCCAGGTGCACCTCTCCAGTTTTGTTTAATTGTTTTATCATTTACTTGCATTCTTAGGTGTTTTTGCATACATCACTATGTTTTCCAGCACTTTGCATTTCTTAGGATTAGCATCAATAAATCATTTATTTTTCATTTTTTTATATTTAGACATCAGATTTGGATACATTGCATCCCTTTTACATTATTTTGGAGTGTAGACATTAGCATTTTGGGGCCATTTATCTCCTTCTAGGTGAAAAACCTAGAGGAGTTAGAGAAACCCTGGGTAACCAAAATCATTGTTTATAGTAGGTACATGTTCAATTCCTCTAGGCAAAGGGGAAGTATCACTCAGCGGAAGGTCTTGTTTGGGTAACAAGTACTGAAACCTATCTGAGCTTACACACACCACAAGTAGATTGATTGAGTCAAGTGAATAAGTGGAATATTGATAAGTCATCCTTATATGTTATGTCTGCATCAATAAGAGTTTAGTTTACTAGTGATTGCATGCATGAAATAAGTTTATCTATGTGAGCTTATGATTTCCTTCTTGTTACCATGCTTGAATTGATATGTGGAGCATACAGGGTATGTGTATGCATACACACTTGCATGGTGATGATAGACTATACACACCAAGGAACGCATACATGAGGTTACATTGGTAGAAATACCTATGCACGCTCATGCACGAGTTACTTATTCCCACAAAACTATATGATGGAACAACCCCCATGCATGTGTATATGTATAGGCATATCACTCGTAGTTCCATATCAACACCATGGTAATTGTTTATTAATTTGGTGAATGAATCGAATGTGTGTATATATAGAATGCATATGTACATATATCCATATGTATACGTGTATCCATACATGCATATGGTAGAAAATGGATATGCCCATGTGAATGTATAGACACAAGTACACATGCACATATATGTATATAGTGGCATATATATTTAATATAAATATATATATATATGTATGAATACACAATCGATATGATAATATGGAAATATGATTGCTAAGTTGATATACTCTTTTGTATATCAATTATATATGCATGCTTTATTGCTTTATGTTAATATATTATACACATTAACATATACATATATACACGTATACGTATATATATATATGTGTGTGTGTGTCTGTGTGTGTGTTGCGTTTAATATATATATACAAGTGTATATATTTATATATGTGGTGATTTCATTTAAACATCATTTACTTCAAAATTGACTATTTCAAACAATAAATGGAAATCGATTATTATGCTTAATACGTTGGCTTGATAGTCAATAATCTTGGGTGACTAAATAGCTGAAACTTGGAAATGAATATGACTATATTCATAAGCCAAATTATACGTCTTTGTTGTCACTCTTTAATTTGCAATCTTCTTTATCATTTAAGTCGATATTGAAGAATTTGACGCCTTAATTCTTCTTGGATTTGTTTAAACAACAAACATCTATTTTTTGTGACCATTAAACAACTATTGAATGCTCCAAACAATCGCTAACTATCAAAATCAAATGAGTTAATAAGTTTACACTCAGCATGGAATAAGTTGTTACAAATTGGGGTGACAAGCTTTGGTTATTGATCATTTCTCTTCATAGTTAAATCACACCACCTTTGTGTCTGCTTATCATAGAAGTCTACATTTACATTTTGTCACATGGAAGTTGATTTATTCTTGAAATTGTTGTCATGAATTGGGCCAATCTATTGGTATTCAAGCTAAGTATTCTTTTACTCTTTGTCGACTTTGTAAGATGTGATAGTGGTGTTGCTTTGCATGTTTGAAGCTATCATTTTCATGCCTAGATTGTAGGTAGAACAATTGCTTGTTTTTTGTATAAATAGCAGCAAGGAGTTCATTACTTGGGATGCCTTATTCTCACTCTTTTATGTGTTATTTTTGTACAACTAATGTAAAAATTAGTGTGCTTTATTATCAGCAATATTATGTCCAATTAATGAAAGAGAGTCTTGAGATTTAAGTCAGTTATAGTTATCTTTTGAGAAAGAGTAATTTCCAACTTGAGAAATAAGTAGTGAGTCTTTGTTGAAAAGAGTTGTTGTTCTAAAGTGTTGTGACTACAACTAGTTGAATTGGGAAGCTATTTAACAGGCATGAGAATATTCTACTTTTTTTATTCTATTTCTGAATGAGTTGTTCCTTGATTAAATGATCTAGTCTTGTTGATACTTGCATTTAGAGAAAAGTAATGTTACTTTGAAAGAAAAGTAGAAAATATATACTTTTTGTGCACTATTTGTAAGTACTCCATGATAGGAGAGACTATTTGTCTTGGGTATTATTATACTAGACATATGTAGTCATAGGAAAGAGGATATTTTTCCATAGGTATGGTTAATATACTAGCTATGATTAAAAATAGACAAGTTTAGGGTATGCTCAATACTAGAAAGTTATTTATGCTAGATGGCTAGTAGGTTACTCCTGGGAATGATGTCCAGTGGAGGTAACTTGTACTTTGCTTATTGAGTTGTGTTACCCTAGATTTTTTTTGGAAGTTAGGTTATCCCAGGGAATAGCTTTCCCATGGAGAGGGATTGTCTAGGTATAGATATAATGGCCTTAAGTCAAAACGAGCTTGCCATAGTGTAGTGAATGGTAGACCATCACTTGATTATACTGAATGAGAACACTTTGGACAAAGTAGTGGAGATGTCTGATGACTCCACTAGGAATAGTGTGTAAGCTGAGATTCCACTACCAACTCACTATGTCTACTTAAATGCATGAAGGGTACCTAGTGTAGGTTATAAATCCTAGTCATGTTCAATACGACACTAAGCTGAGAGTGGTATACATCGTATGGGGTTACCCAACCAATACCTTCGTCAAAGGAAAGGGCCATCTATCATTGATAGATGTGTGGGGGACAACATATGAGTCTATGGTTGGCAGAAAAGTGCTTGAGTGATGCTTTTCCTCCTCAACAAGCGAAAGAGGACCAAGGTTTTGAAAGGAAGATTCCTAGACCATCTATATCTTATGTTATGAAGCTTGTTGGAGCTATGTATGTACTTTTGTGCTTTCTTGGAAAAATGTGCTTTGTGTATTGTAACGAAATGAAAATCTTTATTATATGTTGTATAGCATCTTGGTTCATATATTTTAATAAAACAAAGGAAATTTTTTATTGCAATGACTTGTTACATAGTTTCTATTTACTTGCATAGTAAAACTTAGGAAATGTATTGCAATGAACGTTTGGCATATTACAAATATTTAGGATCAGGCCCTGAAACCTAGGTGAGACCCGCATGCCCAAGGTGGCATATGAGTCCCATATCACTAGATCTGATACACACAACCCAAAAACATGAAAATATGATTGGTCATTTAATAAATGTCAAGATTATACTCAAAAAAATGCATTAAATAAAGCTTGTGGATGCAAAATAGGACCAAATAAGGTATAAATAATCCCAATTAATTAATAAAGCCATAGATTAGTGTCAAAGTGTAAAAATATACTTTGAAACACCCTAAATAAGGCACAATTAGGTCTATTTAGTTTAAAAGGGCAATAAACTTAATGTGAATGTTTGAAACACATTACAACACTAAATCAAGGCAACATTAGGTTCATTCTAATATTAATCATTCCCAACTTAAGTAAGCAAAAGAGATACCTTTTTTGTCACTATACTAACTTTTTATAGATTAATTTTAGAGTAGATCCTAATTTAATATATTAAATTAAATTAAATAATATATGTTACATAACATAAAATTATGATTATAATTATAATACTAATTACTTTAAAATAAATATATAATTATATAGATTTAATAAAATAATATACTATATAATATAAAATAATACTAGTTTATTCAAAATACTTAAAATAATAATTACTTGAAAATAAATATATAGTTATATATATGCTATTATAGAATATATTGAATATAATAACTAAATAATTATAGATTAATTTAAAATAATGGCATAATTTTATATATATATATAGTAGATTAAAGTAAATAATTAATATAATTATATAAAATAAATATATTTTTTAAAAATAATATCCTAATTTAATATATATATTAGATTAAAGTAAATAATAAATATAATTATAATATTAATTATATACAATAAATAATACAATTTTAAAATAAATATATGAAACTTAATTCTAAACTTATATAATTATAATTTTATTTAAAAAATAAATTTACATTATATAAAATGTAATATATAATAATTAAATAAAAAATATTAATTTTGTTAAAACTACTAAAAAAATTCTAAAACTACACATGTAAAGAAATAAGTGAACATAAGCTTATAAAAAATAAGAAAAGGGAATAAGGTAACCTCTAGCTATAAAAAGTTGCAATTTTTTCTTTGCTAAGTGTCCATACACTGTTCCAAAGCTCTCATTTTTGCACACATAGGTAGTATGCTTTACACCTACCATTTGCATTTTTTACATTGTTTAAAAAATCATATTGTGCAATTCTAGGATGTCATGAGGCAACATTTGTTTGATGCATTTTGTCAATCATTTCACTCCCAATTACTCTTAGAAGAAAAGATGAGATTTATTGGAGAGCTAAGGCAGGAAGGCATGAATTTCATGGTGGGAGATGGAATTAATGATGCGTCAACATTAGCAAAGCTTACAATGTTAGGATATGTTCTAGAGTGCTTCATTAATTTACAAATTTTGAGAGCATCCTTGGAAAATCCATGTTGTGGATATCCTAAAATTATTGCATTCCATGAGATGACATCTCTCTGGGGCATTTTTTCAAACAGTTTATGTTCCTTTTCTATGCTTCCACATTTTGCATACATGTCCACCAGGGCAGCTACAATTGCAACATTTGATAAAATTCCTCTTTTCTTTATGCTTTGATGGATTTCCATACCATGTTCCAATGCTCCTATTTGGCATAGGCAAGCAAGAAGAATGCTGGAAAAAGTTGTGGAGTCTAGCTTTACACCTACCAATTGCATTTGCCAGAATTTTTCTAAAGATTTTTTAAAAAATCCATTTTGTGCATATCCTACAATCTTTGATTTCCATAAGATAACCTCTCTTTGAGGCATTATGTCAAATGGTTTATGTTCCTTTCTTATGCTTCAACATTTTGCATAGATTTCTACCAAAGTATTTCCAACTATAATATCTAGAAAAAATCCTCATTCTATGATGCTTTGATGGTTGTCCATACCCTGTTCCAAAGCTCCTATTTTAGCACAGGTAGGGAGGATATAGGCAAAGGTTTTGGAATTTGGTTGTACACCTATTGATTACATTTACTTGAAAATTTCTAAAGCCTTTTCAACAAATCCATTTTGTACATATCCTGTAATCATTACCTCTCTCCGCCTCGACAGTGTTGTGCAATGTTTAGTAAATGAAAACATCAAAAATCAAATGGAACAGGGTATGGACATCCATCAAAGCATAAAAGATACATAAAATTTTGCATATATGTTGTAGTTACAACTGTCAATGTAGACATATATAAAAAATGTGGTTACAGGTGATCTATTTTAATTCTTGTTGTTGGGTTATAACTCAAATTTGGAGGGCTTCTACAAACCTTTTAACTTCATTTTTCTTTTCCATTCTTTATAAGAACATGAATTTCTTGCACAATGGTAGAGTTGGGTATTAGAGATTTGCAAGAAGAAAATGCACAGCTTGAAGCATGTGTTGAATGAATAAGAAAGGAATTATCAGACTATGAGAGCTTAAAAGTCATGAGATTAGAAAAAAATGATTTGAGATAGACTCTGGAGGCACTAAATTAGCACTTGTTTATATTGACACCATAGATTTATATCCAAAAAATCACAAACCCTTGGTGGACTTAGTTGTGAAGGCTTACTTGGTAAGGACTATGGGTGAAATAAAAACCAAGAGTTCTCTTTGGCAGGAGAAAGATAAGGCACCCATGAATTAGGGAGCAACTATTTCTAAATAGCCCTCTTTTGTCTTTGGAAGTGTTTGACAAGGTCCCTTGAAGAGATGTCTTGGATATCCACAAAATGGATTTGTTGAAAAGGCTTGAGAAATTACCAAGCAATTGCAATTGTTAGGTTTAAAGCCACATACCGCAACCTTTGCTAGCATCCTCCCTACCCATGCCAAAATGGGAGCTTTGGAATAGTATGGACATCCATTAAAGAATGTAACAGTATGGAGCATAAAGGATAGAGGAACTTAATCAGATTTAAAAAGCTCTGATAAGGATACTGGTAAGAAACTGGTCAGGATGATTTCCCCTATTTAGTTGTCTAAATCTACTTTTTTGTTTTCAAAGATATGACACAGGGTAATAACTATCATTACAATATTTTTGTTTTGAGCTATTTGTTGTCTGCATTAAAATGTTGGCGTGTTCTAATTTTTTCCTAGGATGGTTAATTTTATTATATGTTAAACTAAATTGAAGATGCCTCAAACAGATGTCATCTGCTGGTCAACAATGATTACATGATATGCACAAAATGGATTTGTCATTTATAAATTTCCAAGAAAATTTAGAGATAGATAAATACCTTCTTCAGTGGAAGAGCTAAGTAGGTGATTCCAATGGCAGCCACGCCAACAAATTAGGAACACCGTGAAAGGCAATAAATAGTTTTAGATAAACAATTCAACTCTTCATCTTGTCGTCTGATTTCAAGGACGGTGAGAGAAAATGCCATGCTAAAGAATAGATAGAGTATGAAGAAAATATCTGATACACATGAATGTGACGATGAAAGAATCGTACGTAGATTAGATGAGATTGAATGCCTCATAACTATCGTCCACCTATGGATTGACATAAGGAAGTCGGGACAGCCAAATCAGGGGGTGATCGAGCAATTGTAGAATATCTCAGCGCAGGAGGGAAGAAGTAGATGAGCAATTATTAGCGTTCAAGTTTAGAGGATAAGAGATGAACATTGAGGATATCCAATGATGAGGATGAAGCAGATCGTCTTGCATGCCCTCTCCCAAATTTGAGACCACTGATAGACAAAATAGGCTTGGAAAACCTCATCGAGGGAACACCTTGGACGTAATAAATTAATTAGATTATGAAACATTGAAAATTTGAAGTTTTAGTCACCTTGTCACTAAGATAAGAATCTCTATAACAATCAAACCAACATTTCATATAAAGTTAAGTACTTTTATTTAATTAATTAATTTCAAGACACATTTATTAATTCATTTAATTACTTTATTTATCCCAACCTATAATCTTGGAGAGATTTATTCATAATAATTAATTAATAAATCTGCCCTAAATTATTTATGTAGGAGAGTTTTCTATGGAGTGCTTCTATTTATATTTTTTTTAATAATTTAATTTTTTTTTTTTAAAATATTATTATATTATACTAGAACAATTACCTATTTCTCACTCAACTTGTGGATGAAGAAAACTATTCTTCTATACAAATAATTGATGTGACAAGTTATTGTAAATTTATTTCAAATTATTTGAAATATATTTCAACAAAGTTGGCAGACTAGGTGCTTGAGCCTCTCTAGAGGCTTGTGAGATTATTTCAATGGTCAATTGTATCTCTCCTCTTATTCTTGTGGTTGAGTTATTTTTGGTTGTATAATTCTTCCTTTTAGCTATCTATTATTGTTTTCATTCTTGTAATTGCTTTGATTCAAAAGAAAATAAAAAGTGTTAAAATGAAAGAACACACACAAAAAAAAGAGTTTGATTTCTTCTCCTCTAGCTCTTTATTATCTTCATGGTGAAATGTCCATGGAAAATATCCAACATAGTCGAATCTAAAAACAATATTTATCAACAATTATAAATTGTGAAAATGTGATACCTTTAATACAAAATTATTGTCATCTAGTCATTGATAATCCTTAGAATAGGCTATAACTAAACCGTCCAAGAACTTAAAAAAAAGAAAAGAAATTAATCTCCTTAATGAAGCTGTTAGGTTCATATACATGTTTATTAGTAATCAATTTTTTATCAATGCAAATACTTCTCAATTTAGTAAAATAATCTTAAAATCACTTAGAAGTTGAGTAGGACATTGCATTGTCACAAAAGTACAAAGGACATGCCAATTGTAAGATGATAGCTGTTGTAGTTTTTCTTTCCTTCACACTCTTCTTATTGGACGACTATTTATTTATTTGTAATCTTTTTTTCAACTTTGTTCAATAAAAAAAAAGTACCGAGCACATGCTGATTGTAACGTGATAGTTGGATTTTCAAGTTGGTGTACTTTGTAAGTTGCTGTTAGATGTAGTTTTCCTTTCCTTCAGAATCTTTTTGTTGGACCACTATTTATTTATTTGTAATCTTTCTTTCAACTTTATTCAATTAAAAAAAAAATACCGAGCACTGCTGATTGTAAGATGTTAGATGGGTTTTTAATTTGATATACTTTGTAAGTTGGTGTTCGATGTAGTTTTCCTTTCAGAATCTTCTTATTGAACTGCTATTTATTTATTTGTAATCTTTAAAAAGGCACTGAGCACATGCAGATATCGACCTGCTTGCAAATTTCGTGAGACGGATATCACTATATCGATCACAATGGGACATTTCATAACTGTAATCGCCAGAAAGTAGGTGTCTAGTATTAACCGATATTTAAAGAAAGAAGAGTAATTTAAAATCTGGTACGAGAAACTTTCAATGCTAATATTTAAAGCAGATGGAACGCCGTATGATCAGTGCAGGCTATGTATCTATAGCTAACTTTATTTATGGCCTTCACAATTATGACGGATTCGAAGTATTTATAAAACATCTCCACGCGGCTTTTCACCATGCCTAATGCAGTTTATCTTCACATGGTTCCCTACAATGCCTGAAAGATAATCAAATGACATCATACTGTGAAACTTTCATGGCTAATAGTATGTGGTAGATGTAACTTTCAGCAGTAAAATTTAATGCAGATGGTAGAGACGAACAGCCGAGACTATATATCTCTAAGCTACGTTTGTTCTGACCTTCACAAGCTTGGAATTTGATCGACTTGGGGTTAGAGGGTTTTGTTTCATGGAGCTCAGTCTGGAAACGTCGTTGGCAGACATTAATGGCTGCGAGGTGGTTAGTCCCTCCAGTCAGACGCTCTGTACTTCGTTGTTTTCACCAGGCGTTCAGGCGATATTTGAGCTGGAAGAACCCATCGATGTCTGTAGCTTGAAGCAATTCATAGAGAATGTTCTTTTGCCACGGCACCCCCGTTTTTGTTCCACGATGGTATGCAGCTGCTTCTTGTGCTGTTACAAAACATTTATATGCACTGTATTAAAATTCAGCGATGTTTTTTATCAGCTCAATCTTTATTAATTGTGCATAGTTTTGATGTTATGCATTATAACTTGAGGATATGGCTTAAATATGATAGATCTCTAAATAATTTAAGATTGGATTTTTGCAAACCAGATAAAATAGTTAAAAAAATTTAAGTAATAATTAAATTATTATTGTATTTTATTTAATTAAAATTTCATGTTTTGTTTAATGGTAGATCCAAGATAGACATGGAGAGCTGCATTGGATGAAAACTGAAGTGAATGTGGAGGATCATGTATTTGTTCCAGAATTTCTTCAAGATCAAAATGAATATGATGAAATTGTGAACGATTATATTGGTAATATACATCTAACCCCTCTTCCCAAGTGCAGGCCTTTGTGGGCGTTCCACTTTCTAAACTACAATACAAGCAAGGCGAAAGCCACTATGATTATAAACATGCACCACTCCTTAGGGGATGGTACTTCCCTCATGTCCTTACTACTTTGTTGTGTCACCAGAGCAGATAATTCTAATCTCCCTGTTACCTTTCCTTCACTTAAATCTCCATCTCACAGAGCTATTCCATATGATTCATGGGTTTCCACTGAATTTATGTACTACATATTTCAGAGGCTATTTGTGCTTGTGCTTGTGATGTGGTACACTGTTTCTGGTTTCATTAGCAGCTTCCTAAGAGTTATATGGATGGATGATAGCAAGCTGCCCATTCGAGGACCTCCTGGCGTTGAGATGCTGCCCAAAGTCTTGTCCTCTACCACCTTCCTCATGGAAGATGTCAAAAAAATAAAGAATTATGTCGGAGGCGTAAATTTTTCATCTCACTCTCATTTTATATCTCGACGTCGAGTTTTTATTATTTCTAACTTATTCATTTTGTCTAGCTTATTTTGGTAAAATACTTGTGCAGACGGTAAATGATGTGGTTATGGGTGTAATATTCTGTGGTTTTCAGCGATACCTACAAATAACTCTATCTCAAGGTACGACCCCAGACAATGAATATTCATAATTTCAATTGTGATTTTTTTTAGGGTTTGATATCAAGTTCAGAATTGTTTTTGCTATTCAATATGGGAGTACTAGGTTTGAAACTTTTTTTGACTGAGTCAAAGTCTGAGGGGTATCATTCTACTAAAGTTGTTAGGGACAGATCTTGACCTAATCTGTTGATCTCTGATGAACTTATTCAGAACCATTCGACATCATCAGCAGAATGAAGACCCCTTGATTTCAACCATAATTTCAACTTATTATTAGTAATCAAATATTATCTTCATTAATGGATGATGAGTAATTATCTGTATTTCTGCAGGAGAAATGGCAGAAGCAAGGAAGGAAATGGAGAAGGCAAAAGTAACAGGGATTGTAGCCGTAAACACAAGAGCAATATCGAGATTGAATGTATTACACAATCTGTCTCTACCTTTCCATGATAAATGTGTACAAAGGTTTTTTAAGCATGATATTACTTTTAACATCTATGGTGAATTATAGAGCTCCCTTCATTTCTTGTCAGTACAAAATACCGAAATTTTATTGTGAATTTTTACAGGATATAAAAGATCTGCTGAAACTTAACAGTCAATCACCATGGGGAAACCGCTTTGGGATGGTACATATCGCCTTCCCTGTAGCTAATGCAGATAGTCCACTAGACTTCGTACGAAGAGCAAAACAAACCATGGATAAGAAGAAAATGTCACTTGAAGTCTTCCTTACTGCAAGACTAGTGGGTTATCTAGGCCGACAGGTATGTTATTTATGCCGAGTGCGATTTCATTACTTTTATATGGTATGAAGTATTAGTTTGGAATTAAAGCTTGTACTGTTAAGTATTGCAGGCATCTGCTACTGCTATGTATAAAACTCTGGCAAACACAACACTAGTAATATCGAATTTGATTGGCCCAACGGATAAGATAGCAATCAATCAAATGCCGGTTAAGAGCATCTCTTTCTCGGTATCAGGGATTCCTCAGGCAAGTAACTGAGAACTGGAATCCTATCACAGATGTTTACTTATCTTTATCGTGAGTATGAATGGAATGTGAACTGAAACTGGATGTAGGAATATCTATCACCTTTTAATGTAATATGGTAGCTTAAAAACCTAAACTCTTTTTTCTTGGAAGGATGTTATTTGGTGTAACAAATTGTTAGTTTTGCAGACACTTCTTTTGACGGTAGTGAGCTACATGGGAAGCGTTAGATTGGAAGTGATTGGCACCAAAGGTTATATTAATTCTGATACTCTGGCCAAGTGTTTTACCGAGTGCTTTGAGGAGATGAAGGCGGCCACCAAGGGCTTATGAAGATAGCCTAATTGATATAAATGTTAGACTCTAGCTATATATGTGTGTTAGAATTAATACAGGGTAATGTTATCTAATAGAGTAGGTATTAGTTTAGAAATTCATTCTGCATAAAATGTATGGTTTAAGAAAAATTGTGGGGCATCGAATCGGGCTATGTGGCATTGAAAAAACTAAGTATATATCACCCCTCTCAATAAGGAAAGAAACTATTCGTTAAGCTAGTGGCTTATTGGTAGGCAGAGAAACTATTCGTTAAGCCAGTGGCTTGTTGGTAGGCAGATTAGATCTAATGTTAAGATTTGTTCAATTCTATTGTCAAGTATCTTGTATGGATGATTGTAGAATAAGTTAAATTCTTTCTAATGAAAATATATACAATTTAACCTCATTTCACATTCAATATGAAAATAATTGAACATATTAATTACAAAAGTTTGGTTGCTTCATTTATGGTGCATGCTTCATATCAGAATAATTATATCAAAACTTGGTGGGGATTCAGATTTTTACTAAAGTTTATATGGTGAACCAGCGGAATTAGCAGCAATAGGGAAAATATTATCTTTTACATCTCATATGTAAGGTAGAAAACATTGTTATTTTTATAGTTTAAAAATCTCTTCTTCAAGCTTGGGAGTTGATGGTGAAATCTAGTAGCTGATGGCAACTCTCCTTACAAAATGATAATATATATACACAATAATATGTTTATATATTTTATTGTTATAAATTTCTTGTCTTTTTTATTTTTATTTTTTAAGTTGTATTATATAAGATGTTAGAATATTATATTAGAATTTAAAAAAAAATTAAACATAGATACATGTGTGAGATGTTGTAATTTTAAAACATTTTTATTATATTATATTTTGAAAGGTCAAAGCACAGTCCAAATATTTGTGTTTCTTATATAATTCGAAGACATTTTTATCAATAGTGGTGAGATTGGAAGCCACAAATCATCCTCAAAAGATCCTCGTGATTTGTTGACACAAGCAGATACCTTAACAAACTTGATCAATAAGGTTATTGAAACAAGCATTGATTTAAAGGAATGTTAGCCCGCTCCACTTTTTGATATGATAATTGCTTTTTGAACATAGGTGCATAAGGATCTATGGGGAAATAATAAAGATGATATAAAGTCTTGAAAGGTAAAGGATATGGTGAAGGTTGAGAAGATGTGGGGAGTTTGATATTTTTTTCTAAATGAGATGTGGTTTTGATGAGCAATTCAAATAGTTGCCACAACTAGGAAGGGATTATTTTCTATTTGGTGGCTCAAGTATTGCAACAAGGAGATCACTAGTGGTATAGCTCCATAACATTAATGGTGTTGAAGTATGCTAAGTATTTTTTTAATTTTAAAGAATGGTGTGTTGGAGCCTCTAGTTATTGTACACATTGTCGTTTTAATATGGTATAAGATGGAAGGTTTTGTAAGTGGTTGAAGGAGGGAACATGGCATTCAAAGATATACTAACTAGGATTGGGTTTGCATTCCAAACCACATGTACCCTTACCTTGAATTTTTTCCTCTTGTTCATTTTGTTTTCACATTTACTTTGTGTGTGTTTATATCCATAAATTGTTGTCTGACTTTGCTTCTTCACTCTCTTCGTATCTAAAAGACCCTAAATGTTATAGTATAGAAGGGGTGAAGGTACTAGGCTTTAATAAAAAGTGATGTGTTGGTAGTGAGCTATTCACCCAATAGGTTTGAATTAAATTTAGGCCTAATTAACTCCAACAAAAATAACTATGAAGAGTATAAGCACTCATTCAAAGACATAGTAGTTGGCATGGATCATTCAAGTCCCCTAGATTCAACAAAGTTTGTTGGGTGTGGAGATGGTGAGGAAATTGAATGCTAGGAAGTCGATAGAGGAATTGGTGAGTACCCTCCTTGCACTAATAAATTATTTCTTTCCCCTAACCTAGATATGGTAGAGGCTATTGGAAAAGAAAAATGCAGATTAAGTATTGTAGCAATCTTTTTGGCAGCCTTAGACTAAAATAGAATTTTGACAAGGAAGTTCTTGATGAGTGTTTCAGTAATGTTTGGTTTAAGAAATTTGGGATTCAATTAACATTTTGTAGGATGTTGCAAAGACGTATGGTTCGTAGATTTTTAGAGATTATTTAATGCAAGAGAAAGTGGTAGGGAAACAATTTTGGAATATTGGGAACTCCATCTTTAGGGCGGTGCCCTAGTCCCTGAATACCCTAAATGAAATTTTTTTGGCACTTTCCTACCTAAGATGGGTTACAATTAAAGATGTGCCTCCCCAAATTTGGGTGTTTTTGCCCCAATTATTAGCCCATTGGGAAAGGTTATGAGAATAGAAGAAACCAAGTCAACTTTGATGAACATGGATGCTAGACTATTGGTAGCATTAGAACCAAGAATTGAAATTTCAAATGAGATTATAATTGTTTCTATGGGAAAGATAAGTTCCAAAATGGAGATTTTGGGTGGATTAAATGCTTGTTTCCTCTATAAAAAAGAGGGACATGTCAAAATAAATTTCCCTATCCTAAATGGAAAAATGGGTAACCAAAAAATTATCCATAAATCTTCAAACCCTAACTCGAGGGAAAGGCTTGATGTAGAAAAAATAATGTTCTGGATGTTTAAGAAGTCGTAGAACTTCTAGGAAATAATGGCCCTAAATTTAATAAGCTCAGTGTTGATAGTAAAAGTAGAATAGAGGAATTTGGTACTCTTGTAGTAGGAGTTGGTCTACTCCATAAAAAACATATAATGGAGAAAACATAACTCAAATTAATCACCTAAACATTTCCAAAAAATGGAGATAAAGTGCCCTCACATTTCTTGATTCCCCACTAGAATCCACAAGAATGGAAACAACAAATGTACTAATATGTTTTCAAGGGTACCAAAAAATCCCCCAAGAATTGGTATTAGAAAAAATTAAACAAAAGGAAATTGTGGAAAATAGTAAGAAAAATGTCTCCTTTAGTAAGGATGAACTAAAAAATGAATTCAATTTGGAAGAAAATCTAAGGTCTATAAAATTTATTACAAGCTCAAGAAAAGAAATATTTGAACTTGAAAATGATAATATCATAGAAAGCTCCTCTCATATTAGTAATACTATTGGAAAAAAGAACTTGATAGTAGATGAAGAAAATATAAACAATATAGAGATTTTATTTAAGTCTAGCCATAAATGTGGGTAATGCCTACAAATTTATTTGGGAAAAAAGAAGTATTAAGATTATCCCTAGATAAAGATCATCAAGAACCAAAAAACTCTTGAATGAAAGAGGTTGGATCTGGTTTGGAACCTAATAGATGCAATGAATAAAATGGTAACAAGAAGTCTAACTTTTCCTTATTTAATACTAACTTCCTAATCAAGAGGCTACAATTGATTAAGGAATAATATTAGACAAAGAAAACCTAAACAACTCTATGCTATTGGAAAACAACTTCTGCTCCAAGGGAGAGGCCCGTATGGTGATTTTATCCACATCACTTTTGATAATGTTGTAAAACAAAGAATTTACCTAGAGAATAAGAGGCCGCTCCCCCTAATGCAAAATAGTGATCACAAGGAATCCAATAACCTTTCTATGCAACTAGAAGGGCTTAAAAAGAAAATGTAAAGAAAGAGGTAGTATAGAAAACTTGAAAGAGATTCATACCCTAAAAGGAAAAATAGAAGTGAAGAAGAAAGTATACATAAATGCTTTGATAGCTTTAGGAATAATATAGAGGAGCCTCAAACCATAGAGGTTGATACTCTTTAATTGTTCAAGTTGGAATGTTAGGGGACTTGAATCCCCTGAAAAAAAATACATTGTTAGAAGATATTTAAATTTGGAAAAAAATAAAGATGTCCTCCTCCAAGAGGTGAAAGTAGTCAAATTCACACTTGAAAACAATCTCAAATTTCTTTGGAAAGAAGCATCCCACTTTTATACCAATCATGGCAAGGGAAAAGGAGGAGTTGCAATCCTTATTGACAATAATTGGTCTAAGCTTGTAATTGATACCGGTATCTCTCCCTACAACATAGTAGTTTGGATTATAATAGAAATGGACAATAATAAATTTGGCGAAAACAAGGAAATAAGGGGGCTTTATCTTTTGGGAGATGGAATACTAGATCTATTTCACTTAGTTTCACTCAAGGAAACCCTAGAGATCTCAATCCAAAGATGGAATGAAGGAAAGAGATCTGCTAAAGGTTGTCTCAGGGTATGATCAAAGGAAAAAAAAGGGGTTCACCATCAAGTTAGGGCTTGTAAAGACAAGTAACATGCAAAACCTAATTATGAAACTTAATTATATGTAAGACTACAATAAATGACCTAGAAATGAATGCAAAACATAACAACAAACTAAGAAGTCAGAAAGGTGCACGTCCAAACCTATAGTAGCTTGAACGAAAACCTAAAATGGTGGAAATACTAAATTTAATGCACACTAGGACTCATACGCCAGACTGGGCGATTTAGTCCCATATTAGGGGTTTTGGGCAAGAACAATAAATATCTATCTCATATTTTTAATGTAATGTGATAGCTTAAAAATTCTTCCACTTGAAGTTCCATCTTTCATGTTACGAATAGATAACATGTAGCTAAACTTTTTTTCTTGGGGTTCCTTAGATAAGCAATTTAGTGGCATGAGAAGAAAAATGTTACCCAAAAACATGTAGTATGATTGTCTGCAACATTTTGTGCTTATGAATATAATCTGACTATCTATCACATGCTTTTGATGTAAGAAGATTCTACTACTTGAAGCTTCACCTTTCATATAATGCTAAAATTTGTTCTCTTGGAAGAATGTTATTTGATGTAAAAATTAAATTTGGTTTTGCAGATGCTTCTTTTGACTGTAGTGAGCTACATGGGAAGTGTGGAGTTGGAAGTGATTAGCACCAAAGGTTATGTAAATACTCATTTGTTGGCCAAGTGTTTTACTGAGTGCTTTGAGGAGATGGAGAGGCCACCAAGGGCTTATGAAGATAACATAATTGATACAACTATTAGACTCTAGCTATATGTGTGTGTTAGAATTCACATACAGTAACGTTATGTAATATGGTTGGTGTTAGTTTGGATATTCATTTTGTTAGTAATCCAAAATATATGTTTAAAGAATTTTTAGATTTAAGAATATTTCTTTTTGGGGGGGCATTGAATCGGGCTATGTGGCATTGAAACAACATTGAAAAAAATATTTTTTTATCACCCCTGTCAATAAGGTAAGAAACTATTCGTTAAGCCAACTTCTGGTTGGTGGGTAGATTAGATCTTAATTTTTTTATTTATTGAGGAAATGCAATAAAAAAATTACAAAGATCAGTTAAACAAACTACAAATAGAAATTATACAAAGTCCAATACAACAAGTTGTACCCACAAAAACAGCTCCAATTCAAACCTAAAGTACATAGCAGCAACAAATGAAGACACTATAGGTTGAAAAGATACAAAGCAACACTAACTCTTGCTCATCAATAGCTCTAGTTCAAACCCAAAGTACATAGCAACAACATAAGATGTTCACTAAAGGTTGAAAGATACATAAAAAAAGCAGCACTATACAACCTAGAAAAAAGGTCCTTAAACCTTGCCTGATAAGAATATCATTTTGCTCAACAACTGATCAACTTGCAACTTGATTTGATGAATCTGAAAATTCAAATTGGGCTTCTTCAAAACCCCATTCTAAAGCATAGGAAACATGTCAGCAAGACAAAAAATTATATCAGAGTAAAGTCATAAAAACACAATTTCCTAATGATCATTATAGATAGTAAAAACAACTTTGCATCTATTTCTCCATATATGTAGCAGAATAATATGTCTCACACCATTAACAATTTTATTATCATAAAGACCAGCTCCAAGAAGAGCTTTTTTCTAGCTTAACTTGTGAGTAAATATAGTGGAAAAAACATTAAACATGACATTCCAAAGGCTTTTAGCCACTTGGCAGTTCCAAAAAATATGCTTCATATTTTCATGTCTGTGAAAAAAAGGATAGTTAGTTGGTTGGATCATAATACATTTTAACTTGTCCCCAACAGGCAGTTTACAGTGTAGTATCTTCCAGGCAATTAGCTGAGCTTCTGAATTAATTTTAGATCTCCAAATTTGAGTAGACAATTTTAACCAGAATCTTTCACTGAACCTACACTTCCATTTAGAATTCAAATGTGGCTTCAAGACAAGCTTAGGAAGTAGCTGCAAATATATATTTTTTAAAGGGAACAACAAAAAGGGATATGAAGATAACCATGACCAATATTTAAAAAGACTACAATGGATTGGAGTACAAAGTTTCATAGAAAGCTCCAATGGCACCAAAGACTGCACAAAAGTCAAGAAATCCTTATGTTTGTTGCTAAGAGAGAATTGATTTTTTTCCACATTCCATGGAGACCAACACAATGACTAAAAGTCCCATAAATCACCAACATTAGAAACCCCTTTTTTGAACAAAGGATAGGAATGCTTTAGGAAACTTAAAGCAAGAGGTTGACGATGATAGAGGATATGTTTGTTCCACCAAATAGATGAACTGGAAAAGCTGAAAGGTTCCAAGTTGAAGGGAATCTTCTCCCCTCCACTTTAAGAAATGACAAACATATTGCCAAGCATTCCAAATGGTTTGAAGGGGGAGGGAAGCCTTGATGGAGAAAAAAGAAGCATGAATAATTTTGTCTAACTAGCCGCCCTTGTTGCCATTTTCCTTTAATTGAAGCATGAAAAATCCGATATCAAATGAGAATCTTCCATGGTTCATCGCCTTTGACAACTCTAATAATCCATTTAGTAGCCAAATAAATCCCTTGAGTCTATGGATCAATGAGACCCAAACCTCATTTATGTTTTAGTTGGATACAATGAGACCATGATGTGGATATATAACTAGGGCTACCATCCCACTTGGACCATAGAAATCTGTGAATCATCTTGACTAAGTCCTCATGCCCTTTTTTAGAGGGCATCCAACATGAAGAGTAATATACATGCATAGCAAGAAAAATCTTGTTAACAACCTTAATTTTACTAGCCAATGAAAGGAATCTATGCCCCCAGTTAAAGAGTTTTTGCTTGAGTCTATTAAGAAACCAATTCTGCATATCACAGAGAGAAACCCCAATACTGAAGGGAATTCCAAGATACCTCATAATTTCTCCATGTTTGATTTGTTTCCAGTCTTTGGGAATCCATTGGGGAACAATCCCAACTTGAACCATTAAAAATTATGTTTTATTATGAGCCAATTTAGAGCCTGAAATTTCACAATAAAGCTCCAAATTTTCCATCAGATTAGCAATATCCTTTTCAGTATTTCACAAAAAAAGTAAGCTAACATCAACATAATGAGAATTAATAACAACAACATTGTGAGGAATGGAAACTCCTGCTATGAGTTGTTGATTAACAACACTTTGAAGAAGATAACCCAAAGTATCGGGCATGAGAGCGTAGAGATAAGGAGCTAAAGGACATCCTTGGTGAATGGATCGTTGTAAACAAACAAATCAAACATCATATTATTGATGATAATTCGAGAATTAGCATCCTAGAACAACATTTAAATATGAGTACAAATTTTAGTACCAAAGCCCAACCATTGAAGCATTTTAAGAATAAAACTCCAACGAATTCTATCATAAGCCTTATCAAAATCAAGTTTTAATAATCTGCTTCTTAATTTTAAAGAAGTTGATTATTAACAACCATATAATGATATATATGGAAGTGCAAGCATTGTGTATGGATGAATGTAGAATAAGTTAAATTCTAACATAAAAAAATAGAGTTTTTATGGTCCTTCTAAATGTGTTGTTTGCGGTGTTAATGAGGAGTGCCATTCATCTCTTCTTTCAATGTTTTTTCCCCTTGAGGATCTTTGAAGACAATAGTGGTACATCTAGAATCAATCTTCTAACAAGGCAAATAAAAATAAGTAAATTGTCCCCTGTTTTGGATTCTTTCAAAATTAACATTGATGGTTCTTCCCATGATATACTGAGTGTTAGGGTGATAGGAGGAGTTGAGTGGAATAGCATTGATTCAATTCACTTATTTTTTTATTGTTATGAGGATTGACACTAATAATCAA
This sequence comes from Sequoia sempervirens, assembly GCA_007258455.2. Lineage (NCBI taxonomy): Eukaryota > Viridiplantae > Streptophyta > Pinopsida > Cupressales > Cupressaceae > Sequoia > Sequoia sempervirens. The sequence continues at coordinate 313,033,455 of VDFB02000015.1, forward strand.
ATGGAGGTTTGCACACTCAATGTAGCTCTTGAAAATCCTTATGAGCTGGGTTGAAAGAAGATAATTTGTAAGATGGATTTTAAGATAGGGGAGAGGGGCCCATAGAGGAGCACCCTAACTTCGCATTTCTCAAAATCCTACGTGGAAATTTCAAATCACTCCCAATTTTGTGCAACAGTTTATTTGGCAACTTATGTGCTTCTATATTTCGTTTTAGGGCCACATCATCAAATATGATGCCACATCAACATGTTTTTGTTGAGGTATCCAAAAAGGTGAGACCGACAGTGGTGCACTAAGTCATGTTTTATTGGTGGGCTGATGTGGCATCACATGATTTGTCCCTTTGAGTTCCTTATGGATAAAAAGTGTTTTGCAATTGGATATTAAAATGCTCCACTATGGGGCCCACTCTACCCTACTTTTATCCCCACTATTGGACCCTCCTCCATTATGGGCCCCTCTCCCTTATTGACCATCCCAATTTCAAAAGTCTTTTTCAAAATTGACTTTTAATGATAAAATTATTTGTCTTTTTGTGAAATTTTGAATCTCTTTCTTTTGTTATTATTTCTAAAAAATGAAAAGTCATTGCAAATAATTTGACCAAATATACCTTTTATATTAATTATAGTTGAAAGGTCACATATTAAATGTCCCCCTCTTCTATTCAATAAAAAAATAAAAAAAAGTCCCCCTCTTCTGCTCAATCTACAATTTCTAGGTACAACTACTTCATAATGATAAAATTCATTGAGTCTTCCTTGAGGAGGAAGTGGATTTTCTGCTGCTACAGCGTGTATTGCAATTTAGGGTTTGGTAAATTTTTTTCTTCTGCTGCTCCCGTGTGTTTTACTTGGATTTAGCCCGTTACTGGTGGTGGATATTTGCTGCACGGGGCTTCCTGGGCCTTCTTCACCATGGGGGCTTGTGCTGACTAAGGATGAAGGGCTCCATTGTGGTGCTATACGGGGCCTGGATTTCTTTTTTCTTGTTTGAGTGGGAGGCGAAGATACTGGTTGTTTAGATTCACGTCCCTGTTCTCTTTATTGGCTTCATTACATTCTTTATTTTCCAATGCGGCTGAAGGCAGAGGCAAGGAGGGTTGGGGGTGAGCAGCTGGATAGTGAAGGGAATAATGGCACCGTGGTAGAGAAAGGTGGGTCAGATAACCATAACGACAAAGAAATGCAGGAGCAAGTGACTGATGATGTAGGTAAGACTGTAGAGTGTTTTCTTCCTGATTATGTGGTAGAAAGTATTGTTGAATGTCAGACTAGATCTGTGATTTTGTTTTTTCTAAGAGGCATTCCTTCAGAAAATGACTTCTATAAGTGGGCTAGAATTAACTAGGAGAGTAGGGGCTAGGAGATTGAGACAACAAGAGGCTTGGGGAAGGGGTATGTAGCTTGCAAGTTCAAATCTATAGATCATGCTCAAGTCGTCCTCCAATATGGGATGTGGGTGATTTGTGGGCAGATTTGTTATTTATAGGCTTGGAGTCTAGATTTTCATCCGGAAGGTCCATCTAAGTCCAAGTATCCCATGTGGGTCGAGCTCCCCTTCTTAAACTTTGCTTTCAGGCCTTTCCTAAGGGAGATTGTTTCAAACTTGGGGAGGGTTCTCTGGTGTAAAAATGGCTCAGATAAGTTTTTCGATCTAAGGGTACATCCAAGGGCTTGTGTTGAAATAGATTTAAATAATCAATTACATGAGAATATCAAACTGATTGGGCCAGGGGTCGATATGCTTCAACCAGTTATTTATTTAAACAAGCCAAATGCTTGCTTTTTCTACAGACAAGAGGGTCATTTAATTAGAGATTTCCCTATAAGAAAAAATCAATATGCCCAAACTACTATAACAGCAACAACTAATATTCTGCCATTGCAAAATTCTCAACCTAAAGTGCTTAATATAGTACCGCAGTCAAAACAACATGCTAATGTTCCCTTAGAGGATAACAGTCAAAATGAGAGCACACCTACTTACAAAGATGCTATTATGACTGATGGCTGGAGAATGGTTAAAAAAAGGAAAGAACCCCCTAAAACTTTTGTTCCACCAGTTGGACAGGTCTCTTCACAAAATTGTAATATTTCTTCATCTATGCCTAATACCTGTGTGGATAAGGATTCATCCTTGCATTCTAGGAGCTAGAGGTCTCATTCCCCTATTATGCATCATAATTCTTTGTCTCCACCTGCAAACTGTAACATTTCCTCACCTCCTCCTACTGTGAATGGGGATAAAGAATTATCTTTGCATTCTAGGAGATTTAGGTCTCTTTCTCCTCCTATGTGAAATGGCTCCTTGTCTCCACCTGCTAGACATAGATCAAGGTCTCCTACCCTAGCAGTGAAGGAAAATGAGCAGTTCTGTAATTCTATTGAGCTAGCCAATCGTTTTGATGTTCTTCCACAAGAGGAGGAACCCTCTAACCTTGATTAGCCATGATGTTCAAAATTCTCTCTTGGAATGTCAGAGGGTTGTCTCTCTCTCATCGCAAATTTGAGGTCAAGGATGCTATTGTTAAGTGGAAACCAGATATTGTGTTTTTACAAGAAGTTAAAACTAATGGTCCCCGCCTTTTCTCTTCTCTATCCAACATATGGAGAGATGCAATTTTTTTTCATACTTTTCATAGGGAAGGTGGGGGGGGGGCTGTTATTGGCATAGCCTCATGGATTAACAAGTTTTTTATTGATAAAGGTGAATATCCTTCACATAGTTGCCTTTGGATCCGTGCTTTTATCAATGGTCAACCCATTGGCTTCTGTTCGGTTTATGCGCCAAATATTGCAAAAGAGAGATGTGCCCTTTGGGAATGGTTGTCTAATCATCTTCCCAATGTTGATTGGGTGTTAGGAGGTGATTTTAATATGGTGGAATATCATTCTGATCGCAGCTAGGTTAACCATGTCAAATTAAGTAATGAAGAGTTTGATAAATGGATTTTGTGTCGCAATTCTATTGGGGTTATAAACCCTATTTGCAGAAAAAGGTCAAGTCATAAATTTAATTGGTTCACTTAGACTAATTGTAGGTTGGGTGTTGATAGGAAACTTAGTCGTCTAGATAGGTTTTATGTTTCTCCTAACTTACAATTACTTCAAGAGTCTGAAGGGATATTGGTTAAAGTTGACTACTCCACCACGCTTTCAGATCATTTTCCTATTATCTTCTCTTTTTCATGCGATAGTTCTACAAATGTGGAATCTCAGTTGCCATTTAAACTTAATACTTCTCATCTTAAAATACTTTCTTGTGTTGATGCTTTGATTGGCATTTGGAATTCCATTCCAAAGCCGAAAGAAGGTGAATCCTATAGGTTATGGTGGCAGGCTGCTATTTCTAAATGTGTTCATTTCTTACAAGCTTTTGGTAAGAGATTGGCATGGCAATGAAGACATAAGGAGAAATCTCTACAAGGTAAGTTGGAGCTGAATAGAAAGTTGCTTAACTTGAATCCTCATGACATTTCTATCCAGGCTTCCATTTCAGCTATTGAAACTCAGCTACGTAAATTTGATATGCACAAGGGTCAAGGAGCTAAGATCCGAGCTAGACTACACTGGTTAAAAGAGGGCAACAAGGGGTCCAAATATTTTTTAAATTATTTGAACTATAAACACAAAAAAGAGTGCATTGGTCCAATTCAAGGTGAGGATGGAAGACTTTTTATAAACACAAATGATATCATAAAATTATTTCAGAATTTCTATCAGAATATTTTTAGAGAGGAATCTCATTGGCATGATGCTCAATTAGTTCTAGAAGATATCATCAGAGATGTTATTCCTAGAAAGGTGGATCAAGATTATAGTCATTTTATTGATCAAGACCTTTCTATTGATGATTTGGAACATGCTGTCTTTTCTATGGTCCCTAATAGAAGCCCTGGTTTTGATGGACTTCCAATTGAGTTTTATCAAACCATGTAGCAACATATTAAGGAAGATTTTTACTTATTTTATTTAGAAGCTGTTAACCAAGGATCGTTGGGACCTGATATTAACAAAGGTTTAATTAAGTTTCTCCCCAAAGGGAAAAATACAGACCTTATTTCTGGGTGGCAACCTATCACATTGCTAAACACCTCTTACAAAATTATTGCTAAAGCTTTAGCAAACAGGATTAAACCAGTGGTAAAAGAGATTGTTAGACCAGAGCAGACTGGGTTTCTCAGTGGCAGATTTATACTTGAAAATTTAATATTGGCTTGGGAGACAAGTGAATGGGCCCAGCAAACAGATCAAAATGTTTTATTGGTTAAGCTTGACTTTGATAAGGCCTATGATAGGATACGGTGGAGGTTTATTATTAAGATGTTGCAGTGGCTTGGGTTTGGTTCCAAAATTTGTAATCATGTTCAAATGCTTTTCAATGAGGCGAATGTGCAGCTGATGATCAATCAGGCTATGTCTGATGCATTTCCCTTGCAGTGTTTAATTAGACAGGGATGCCCATTATCACCATTTCTTTATGTTTTAGCTGCTGATGCTTTTGGTTATCTGCTACAAAAATTTAATCAAATGAACTTGATTAAGGGTGTGTCCATTCCCAACAATGCAGTTTTCATTAATTCCCACTTTGTTGATGATAGTTTGTTATTTATTCAAAATTCAGCATCAGAAATTGAGAATGTTTTGCAGGTTTTAAATCTATATTGTGAGGCGTCAGGCTCTAAATTGGCCCATCATAAAACTGAGTTCATAATGATTCATGCTGGTTTAGTTCCTCAGTGGATCCCTAAAGATTGGAAGCAGATAAAACATGGGCAGATTACCAGGTATCTTGGCATTCCCTTTGGCGTAGGGGTTTCATTGCATGACATGTGGAAGTGGTTCATCAACAAATTGAGGGCTAAAATATTTAATTGGGGAACTAGATTCTTGTCTTTAGCTGGTAAAATTCAAGTTATAAATAAGATATTTTTGGTATCTCATGTTTATTATTCCTCTTGTTGGATGCCCTCAAAAAAAGGTTATGAGGATCTAAATAAGCTTATCCACCAGTTCTTGTGGGCCACTTGGGACAGGAAAGTGGGGTTCAAGGCCTCCTCTTGGTTACACAGTATACAGCCTAAGCATAGAGGGGGGTTAGGCCTTTTGGATCCCAGAACTCAAGGGGTCTGTTTAGCTGCGAAGTGGATAATTAGAGCGGTGTCAGGAGGTGAACCATGGAAAATTTTGGTGCGTCATCGTATTATGATGGCTTCATTGAATAATAGGTGGCATGAGGTGGGTTGGATGGATAAAATTCTATTGGCTCAATTTGTTCGTGTTAAAGCCTCCTTTCCATTACAATCTATATGGAAAGCTTGGCAACAAGTTTGTAAGTTTCTAAATTGGAGAGGGGATTCTCTACAGCGTGGTTTTAGCTTTGCAACCTCCTCTATTTGGTGGAACAAATTAGTTCAATATCATGGACAGCCTCTTGCTATCTCCTTTCCTAAACCAGCCCTTTATTTATCCAAAAAAGGCATTAGACAATTTAGTGACATATGGGATTTTGATTCCTATGATTGGGGCAGTTGGATAGATATCAAAAATGCCTTTAATTTCAACAATAGGATTAAGAGTTTCATGATCTTTGTGGAATCGTTAGTTCCTATAGAGTTGTTGATGAAAATTTGCACTTCCCTACATTGCAATTTCTTCAAGGACTGGTTGTGGATTAATCAATATCCATTCTTATGGTTCCCTTTGAAGAAGATTTACTTACAACTTCTTCCGTCTATGAGTTTGAATCCAAGATTAAATAAAAAATGGAGTTGTTGCTTCTCAGAAAAAAAAATGGCGAGGTCTTAGTGCACAAATTTAGAAGTCCAAGGCTGAAGCAAATGCTCGAATTATGGCATGGAAGATTCTTCATCATAAGTTGCCCGTCGGGGATAGACTAAAGTATTTCAAGATACAAGCAGCGAATTGTCCATTTTGCCATCACAAGGAAACCATTAAACATATTTTTTGGGACGGTTTTAGATCTAAAAGGAAGTGGAACATCATGTTTAGCCATTTCCCTACTGTGTTTGAACATGCCTTAAGCTGGAAAGAGGCAATTTTTGGTATTAGACTTCATAGAAATATTGTTGCGGATTCTATGAGACATTGTATCCTGTTGCATTTATGGAAAAGTAGATGTTCAGCTATGCTTTCTAATCATATTTTGCCTTAGGAACTTGACATTCTACAGTTTTACTCTGACATCTTGTTGCAATTTACCATTCTTTGTTCAATGCAGAGGCGGGGGCACAAAGACAAGGATATTAGCAAGCGTTTGGAGGCTATTAAGCTTCAGTTTCTACAATTGCATAAAGGGGATCTTCACAATGACAAGTTGATACAAGATTTCTTCAAGTTTCAAGTGTAATTTGTCATGTGTTTGTAATCTTTTAGTGCTGGTTGTCTCTTCCCAGCCAGTTTTATGTCTTGGTGTTCCTTTTGGTTGTCATTACAGTCTTTAGGTGTGGCTGTTTGTTTTTTTCCAGCGGTTTGTCGTAACTGCAAAGCAGCTTGTATGCTGGTCTGTGTTGTTTGCAGCTGTGTTGAGGTTGTTTTTCATATACAGTCCTTTTTTTGGACTGTCTTTTAATATTCTTGTATTAATTTTTCCTTCCAGCTTTATTTCAATAAAAAAAAAAGGATAAAATTCATTAAGTTTTACTCTTTGGACTTACAAATTTCACATGATGGACATTTCGTAGCTGTAATCATAGTAAACTTCCCATTTTGAGTACGAACTGAATGTAAACCATTATTATCTTTTTTTTCTCTGTTAAAGCAGTCGCAGGAATCAGGTTAATAATAGTACCTGATATAAGGAAAGTAAAGTAATTTTTGATCTGCAAGGTGCACCTTTCAATGCTAAAATTTAATGCAGATGGAAGAAATGATCAGTGGAGCGCACCTTCCAATGCTAAAATTTAATGCAGATGGAAGAAATGATCAATGGAGCCTGTATGTCTTGTTGGAATGTAATTTCTCCCGTATAACTTGCAGTTAGCTGGGCATACAACAGTTATCAGTTTCAGTCATGTGCACTAAAAGCAGTTTGCGTGTTATATTCTACACTTCAAACTTATTCGATGCATAGATAGACTTCAGTTGCATGTTAATTTTGTAGTTTTAGGATCTTAGTTATTTTTCATAACCGCCTTTCGATCTGATAAAGATCTTAATGAAGGCTTTTTTAATCTTTTATGCAATCAAATTGAAGACCTGAATAAAATAGAGGAGATGGTATTGCTATAGCAATTATTATTCTTCTCTGTTTTACTCTGTTTTTAAAATTTGGTCCATAACTTGGTGTTAACGGTTTTGTTTCATGGACCTCAGTCTGAAAATGACGGTACACGTTAATGGCTACGAGGTGGGGTAGTCACGTTAATTACTTTTTGTGAAATTTTGAGTCTATTTCTTTTATTCTTATTTTTAAAAAATAAAAGTAATTACAAATAGTTTGACCAAATATACCTTTGACATTAATTGTAGTTGAAAGGTCACATATTAAATGTCCCCCTCTTCTATTCGATACAAAAATAAAAAAAATGTCCCCCTCTTCTGCTCAATCTACAATTTCTAGGTAAAACTCCATAATGATATAACCCATTAGTTATTACTCTTTGGACTTACAAATTTCACGTGATGGATATCTTTATAGAGATAACCTTAGAGTGGGACATTTCGCAGCTGTAATCATAGTAAATTTCCCATTCTGAGTACGAACTGAATGTAAACCATTATTATCTTTTTTTTTTTATCTGTTAAAGCGGTTGCAGGAATCAGGTTCATAATAGTACCTGATATAAGGAAAGTAAAGTAATTTTTGATCGGGGAGGTGCACCTTTCAATGCTAAAATTTAATGCAGATGGAATGAATGAATGAATGAAATATTTTAATGACGTCCACGAGGCCAAAGAAGCCTATGGGACCCAAGATCAGCCCCGAAACAACCCACAGCACAGCCCTATGGGAAGAAATGATCAGTGGAACGCACCTTCCAATGCTACTTTCCAATGCTAAAATTTAATGCAGATGGAAGAAACGATCAGTGGAGCGCACCCTCCAATGCTAAAATTTAATGCAGATGGAAGAAATGATCAGTGGAGCCTGTATGTCTTGTTGGAATGTAATTTCTCCCGTATAAATTGCAGTTAGCTGGGCATACAACAGTTATCGGAAACTTAAACTTCTTCAGTCATGTGCACTAAAAGCAGTTTGCATATTACATTCTACACTTCAAACTTATTCGATGCATAGATAGACTTCAGTTGCATGTTAATTTTGTAGTTTTAGGATCTTCGTTATATTTCATAACCGTCTTTCGATCTGATAAAGATCTCTATAAATGAAGGCTTTTGTAATCTGTTATGTAATTAAGTTGAAGATCTGAATAAAATAGAGGAGATGCTAGGGGAGAGGGGTTTATAGTGGAGCATGCTAATTTTGCCTTTCTCAAAATCTTACGTGGATATTTCAAATCACTCCCAATTTTTTACAACAATTTATTTGGCAACTCATGTGCTTCTATATTTCATTTTAGGGTCACATCAACATGCTTTTTGTTGAGGTATCCAAAAAGGCCCAAAAAAAAAGTGAGACCGATAGTGGTGCACTAAGTCATGTTTTATTGGTGCGCTGATGTGGCATCACATGATTTGTCACTTTGCGTACTTTATAGATAAAAAGTGTTTTGCAATTGGATATTAAATTGCTCCACTATGGGGCTCATTAAGGACTAGTTCTATCCCCACTATTGGACCCTGCTCCATTATGGGCCCCTCTCCCCTATTGCTATAACAATTATTATTTTTCTTCTCTGTTTTACTTTGTTTTTAATTTGGTCCATAGCTTGGTGTTAGATGGTTTTGTTTCATGGACCTCAGTCTGAAAATGACGGTACACGTTAATGGCTGCAAGGTGGGTAGTCACGTTAATTACTTGAACAGTTTGCGTTCAAGTGATATTTGAGCTAGGAGAACCCATGGATGTCTGCAACATGAAGAAATATTCTTTTCGTACGCAACCCCCATTTTTGTTCTCTGATGGTATGCAACTTCTTCTTGTGCTCTCATATAGAGGAGAGGGGCCAGTAGTTGTGGGGGCTAACTTCGTCAACATGTAGCAATTGACTGGAATATCGTAGAACCTTCGTTTTTTTTAAATGTGGACTGGTCTATTATCTATCTATAACTAAGGTTTAGAGGTGTGACTCACCATACAACTTGCCACATCAACACATCTATTAAGAAGTGTCTAAATTTTGACTTTTTAAAGATTCACCAAAACTTAATCATGGGACCCCTAGTAGTTGAACAAAAAAATACCATTTGTTGCTTGTAAAATATCATATTATTATTTAAAATAAAATTAATATGCAACTAAATGGACCAAATACCTATTGGTAACCATAAATCTTTGATATCTCTAACTATTATATTCAACACATATGGACCAATAGTTGAACACAAAAAAATATTTGTTGTTATTAAAACAACACATAATTATTTAAAATACAACTTATATCAAACAAAAATGGACCAATAGTTGAACACTAATTTTTTTTTTTAAATCCTTCACATTTAATGGGAAAATACACGGTTTTTATTGTGCTCATTTTTTATATTTGTTATAGGATAAACTACTAATATAAAATATTTCAATGCTTGTACATTGCTACCCCAATAGTTGTACACATAAGATCAATATTTTTTCACTATGATAACAGTACTTGTTTAAATGAGTCTTATTTTATTAAATGAGCATTTTATTTTTTAAATGTCACGCCTACAGTCGATTGTTATGAAATTTTATTTTTATGAATGTATTTATGTTTTTTATATAACATTTAGAGGTTCTAATGTGTTCAAGTATGGGTCCACTTTTGATCAACATTTGGTTTTTTTTAATTTACATTTGGACTATTTATTTACCATATATAGTATAAATATGTGGTAAGATTGGGTATTATAATCAAAATTGACTACACGACTATTGGCCCCTCTATTGGCCCCTAACATTTCTATGTAAATATTTGTGGATGAAGAAAATTATTTCTTCCATACAAATAATCGATGTGACAAGTTATTATAAATTTATTTCAAATTATTTGAAATATATTTGAACACAGTTGCTAGACTAGGTACTTGAGCCTCTTTAGGGACTTGTGAGATTATTTCAATGGTTAATTGTATCTCTTGTGTTATTCTTGTGGCTGAGTTATTTTTGGCTATATAATTCTACCATTCAGCTATCTATTGTAGTTTTCTTTCTTTTAATTGCTTTGATTCAAAAGAAAATTAAAAAAAATGTTAAAATGAAAGAACACACACAAAAAAAATAGTTTAATTTCTCCTCTAGCTCTTTATTGTCTTCATGGTGAAACGTCAATGAAAAAATTCCAACAGAGCTAAATCCAAAAACAATATTTATCAACAATTATAAATTGTGAAAATGTGATATCTTTAATACAAAATTATTGTCAACCAATCACTGATAATCCTTAGAATAGGCTACTACTAAATCACCAAAAAACTTTTTAAAAAAACATAACTTGATGTATTAATGGAAATAGTATCCCTTTTTCCTACATTTGGAAATAATAAACTTAATGTTGCTTTGATTTAGTGTTGTAATGTGGTGTACACATTCACATTGAATCTAGGGTCGTTTTCAATAAAATGTACTTAATTTGTACCTTATTTATGGTGTTGTAAAGTGTTTTATTACACTTTCACACTAATATAGGGTTTCATTAATTAATTGTGGTTAGTTCAGCTTAATTGGACCTTTATTTCAAATTCAAGCCTCATTCATTGTATTTTTCAAGGATCTATCCTGACACCCATTAATTATATTGAATGACATTTAACTTGGAAAAATTGGTGTCCTTGAAATATGTGCTAGGACTCATTCGCCTCATTCGCCTTTACTGGCGAATGAGTCCTCCTCACATAGGACACCCCTTTCTTGGCATTTTTGAAATGGGTTTTTGATGTTATTTCATCCCCCCGAAGCATGGTCCTAGAAAGTTGTGCTATGACCCATTCACCCAAGGTGGTAAATGGGTCCTCCTCACCTAGGACACCCCTTTTTGAATTTAATTGTGGCGGTATTTTAATGATTTTCAATTCTAGGTCCGATGTCGACTTGGATTATTTGAATTTTGGGGTTAATTCTTAGATTTAGTATAAATATAAGGTTAATTCACATTGTTTCATCCTAAGACTTATAAGCAATTAAGAGTACATTCACAAGAGCATTATAGAGCATTTTCAAGAGCAATTTCAAGGGCATTCAAAAGCAGATTATCATGGTTTTATTGCAGCAATTTAAGATTATATCATGTCATGTCAAAGGCATAATGCATCAAGCATGTTGTTGAGGTAGTGTGTGTTGATGTAGCATTGAAGATCTATTTGCAAGCATTATTTCACATACAATTCAAGATCTAGATTTACATTCTACATGGCCACTTCATGTTAGTTTGCATATTTACATTCCAAGACTTCATCCAAGGTATCATTGTTCATGTTTCATTGTTTCATCATAAAGTTTTATTACCTAAAAGGGGTTTGACCAAGACAAACCCCCATTCTCTAACAATCAACAAGTTTTTCTCCTCTTGAATGTCTATTTGCAAGATTTAGGTTGAAGATTAGGTGGAGAACAAGATTGGAGCAAAATTGTCAAAGTTGTCAAGTTGTAAAGTTGTCACCTACATTGCAAGAACATGAAAATAAGACTACAAAATTTATTTCAAGTTTTCAAGAGCTGATCACCGAGGAGTTGGGATTCCAGATCTTGAAGTACAAAGCCTAGAAATTAGTTTTTCAAAACCCTAAAAGGACCCATTTGCCACTAAAGGTGAATGAGTCCTCGGTGGGGCTTGAAGCAGTGAACATCTAGAATCTAGGGTTGTAGATTGAGAGGAACAAAACCCAAAAGTTATTTTTTCAGAAACCCTAATAGGGACCCATTTGCTGGTAAAGGCGAATGAGTCTTTTGTAACCTAAAAACAACCTTCTTGAAGTAAGGTACACACTATTTTAGCCTCTCAAAACTCCCCTTGTTGCTATAAAAATTATGATTAGTTTCTAATTGTTATTTAGGCATTTTGGCCCTCATAATTGAATGAAACATCCCTAGAAAAACATAGTGGTTTATCATTTTGTTCACTCACCTTGGTGGTAAACCCTATTTCTCTATGTTTCACTTGACAAAAATAATCTTTAGAATTTTAAATGAAACTATTATTAAGTAGGACTCTCCTTAAAGAAGATGTCAGGCTCATATAGAATGTTTATTAATAATCAATTTTTTATCAATGCAAATACTTCTCAATCGAGTAAAATAACCTTAAAATTGCTTAGAAGTTGAGTAGGACATTGCATTATCACACAAGTACAGAGCACATGTTGATTTTAGGATGGTAGTTGTTCATTGCAATTTTTCTTTCCTTCACAGTCTTCTTGTTGGACCACTATTTATTTGTAATCTTTCTTTCAACTTTGTTCAATACAAAAAAATAGAGTACCAAGCACATGTTGATTATAAGATGATAGCTAGGTTTGTAAGTTGGTGTACTTTGTAAGTTGTTGTTGGATGTAGTTTTTTTTTCCTTTAGAGTCTTCTTGTTGGATTTCTATTTATTTATTTGTAGTCTTTTGTTCAGCTTTATTCAATAAAAAGAGAGTACTAAGCATAGATATCGACATGCTTGCAAATTTCATGAGACATATATCATTATATCAATCACAATGGGACATTTCATAGTTATAATTGCTAAAAATTGGGTGTCTAGTATTATTTGATATTTAAAGAAAGAAGAGCAATTTAAAATTTGGTATGAGCAATTTTCACTGCTAATATTTAAAGTAGATGGAACAAGTGATCAGTGCAGGCTATGTATCTATAGCTTTAAATTTGTTTTGGTCTTCACCATTATGACAGATTCAAAGTATTTCTAAGACATCTCCATGTGGCCGTTTACCATGCCTAATGTAGTTTATGTTCACATGGTTCCTTACAATGCCTAAAAGATAATCAAATGACATCATACTCTAAAACTTTCATTACTAATAGTATGTAATAACTACAATGTTTAGCTATAAAATTTAATGCAGATGGGAGAGACGAATAGTGAAGACAATATTTCTCTTGTTGTGAAAACGAAAGTGAAAAAACCCATAAACTTAAAATATTATAGCACAAATTAGTTGCAATGAAATATAGAAGATAATAAAATGGAATAACATAATAATAAACAAGACACTGATTTACGTGGTAAAACCTTGACAATATGCCAAGCAAACATCCATGGGGCAATGTATCAATATTCTTAATGCCCAGAGAAATTGTTTACAACCTTTACACACCTAGTGCTCTTCAATTACAATTCATTGCAATATGATTTATCCTTCAAGGTAGCAAGATATGTATAATATATCAACTTGTGTTAACATAAAAAGATCTACCTTTTTTTTAATTGTTTTGCAGTTTTGTTTTTATTGTTTTAAATCTTTATCTTTTTCAAAGATAGGATTTTCATTTCTTTATTTCCTTAATCTTTTTCAAAGATAATACTCTGCTTTATTTTTAATTTTGTTTTTATAATCTAACAATCTCCACCTTGACAACAATTTACCTAATACTTTCCCATGCCCACTCATCACCTTTTCTGCAAGCCAAGAGAAGTCAAACTCCACTTCAAATTCTCTAACTATCTTGGTTTTGTAAACATGTCTGGACAATTTTCTAGTGTATAAACTTTAAATCAAGAGCTACTCCACCTCCATCAATAACTTGTCTTACAAAATGGTATTTAATCACAATATGCCTAGCCTTATTGCGATAAGCTAGATTTTTAGTTAAATGTATAACACTTTGACTATCACAAAATACAATCACCTTGTCCTGCACTTTTTCAAACTCACTCAAAAGAAACTTTAACCAAATTGTCTCTTTGCATGCATGTGAGACAACCATATACTCCACCTCAGTAGTGGATAAATTAACTATTTCTTAAAGCTTTGACATCCAAAAAATAGGTCTTCCTGTAAGAGTAAAGACATAACCTAATGTAAATCTCCTTTTGTCCAAATCATCTTGTAGTGTAGAAAAATGTATCCCTTTACATTTTCACACTTTTTTAGGCCCTCCTTGCTAAAATTGGGATTCTTTATGCCTTATTTGGTCCTATTTTGCATCCACAAGCCTTATTTAATGCATCTTTCCAAGGATAATCCCGACACATATGTAATATCCAATTCTAGGATTTAATGATTTTGGTTTGTATGGCTTATATTTAGTGATCTGGGACTCATACACCACCTTGGGTGTATGGGTCCCACCTAAGTTTTGGGGCCTAAACTTGAATTTAGCATAAAACATAATATTTCTTGAAATTTGTGTCCCAAGCCTAGCCTACTGGGACTCATATGCCCCAACTACTGTATGAGTCTCGCTTGGCTTGGACCTAATTTTGAATTTAAATTCTTGGTGGGATTATATTCTGCTAGATCTGATGTTAGCTTGTAAGGATGTAATTTTGGGAAATTTGGCATAAACAAGTATAAATACAAGGTTATTTCACATATTTTCTCCTAGCAAGTTAAGTGATCTTATGAGAATTCAAGTGAGAGCATTAAAAGAGCATTCAAGAGTGATTTTCATGCATTTTGGAGCATTATTCAAGATTCAAGCATCATGTGAAAGTCATCATGCATCATGTTTTTTTTTGAGCTAACATTTGTGATGTAGATATCTTATGATTCAAGCAAGAATTCAAGTCAAGATCCATAACATACAAGCAAGAGTGAAGATCTACATTCATGCTAGCCATTACATACAAGATTGTGGCCTTTGTTACAAGGGTTTGGTGAGTTGCAACATAGCTTACAAGTTCATTCACCATTCCTTCTTTTTATTTGATTTCATTTCAAGGTTTGATTATCAAAACGAGATCTAACCAAGGAAAACCCCTATCTACTAACAAAACAACATTTCCACCCTCTCTTTGATGTGTGATTTGCAGATCTAGGTTGAAGGTCCATTAAAGAGCAAGATTGGAGAATTTTTTTCAAGTTGCAAGTTGTCAAAGTTGTCATCTACATTGCAAGATCATGAAAAGTCACCTGTAGGTTACAATTTAGTGTTTCAAAATCAGAGATTTGATAGGAGAGAAGCTACAAGAGAACATTAGAAGGATATCAAAATTTTAGATCAACCCTGATACTAGGACTAAATCACCACTTGTGGTGTATGAGTCCCAGTATACCTATTTTTAGGCATTTTCTATAGATCCTGGTTTAGTAGTTCCAGATTTTTATTTCATCCTAAGACCCTAAACTAGGAATAAATCACCCCTATTGGCGTATTAGTCCCAGTGTGCATTAAAAATTAGTATTTCCAACATTTTAAACCTCAATGCAAGCCTCTTCAGTTTCTAGGTGCACCTCTGTCCTTTCTCAGTTCATTCCTTTGATTTTCAGTTTCATACCTTAAATTATATTAATATTACATATCATTGCATTTCTTTCTTTCCAAGCCCTTGCTTGGTGGTGAACCCATTTTTAACCTTTAATCACACCCTAATAAATCTTATTGTAAATCTATTTCTCTCATTTCCATCCTTAGATTGAGATCTCTAAGGTTTCATTGAATGAAACTTGGAGGAAATTAGTGGTTCTATCTCACAAAACATAGAGCAACAATTTTCTTCATTTTATTTTGGTGAACCTAGCCTTTAGAACACCTTCTTTTTTGATTTGGAGTGCATCATAGTCCTAGATCTAGCTTACATTAACTTTGTATTAGGTGTTGCATGAGTTAATTTGCATCTAGGGTTTCTTAATCTTGCATTAGTGAAAGTGAATATAGATTGCATTTTTACATCTCACATCATTAAATTTCACTTGAAACCTGTAATTTTGCACTTAGTCTAGACATCATTCAAACTAGAAAACATAACATTCACTTAGAATTTGCTAATTTTTTTGTCAAAACCCTAATCTATGACTCATATGTGTTGCAAGTATGAGCTGGTTTGGTGGTGTTGTCATTAATGTTGTCATTGATGTCAACAAAGTTTAGTATGTTGTAGATTGTACATGTATAGTTGAGATTATGCTGAGACATTGTGAGTACATGGAGCTATCTTTATGACGTTGCAGATGTGCTAAATTGGTGTGTTTCCAAGTGCTTTTGAGAAAATTAATAAAGAAGAGAAGTCATAATGATGAATGTGTTCAAAATGTGTTTCGGTATGTGCTCCACATTTCTCCTGTGTTGATCCTATGCTTGTGCGGATCTAAAGGTTTGATAATGATGTGAACCAAAGATTTTAATGGTTAGGAATGCTATGTCTCTTTTGCTCAATTAGGGTCTCACACCTAATGGAAAGAGATAGATTCCACACCAAAAATCTAGGTGCTTCACTCAAATAAAGGAATGTATGATGTAATTATGACTAAATTAAATGATCTAAATGTAGCTAATTGATGAAATCAATTGATTATTAATTCTAAACTAATGAAATGTAGATTGTTTGAAAACACATTGTGTAATGCAAAAACACCTAGAAATGAATGCAAACTATAGCAAAAATGAATGGAACTGAATAAGTGCACCTATAAACTTGTTGAAGACTTGAAATGACTTTTGAAAGGTTGTTGATCCTGACTTTTAGGCCTGGTGGGACTCATTCACCATTATGGGGAAATCAGTCTCAATTTTGTGAAATTGTTCCAGAACCTGTTTCAGACAAATGGGCATCCAAAACTACAGAAAACCAAAATCAGGCCTAGTAGTGGGACTCATTCGCCACCCATGGTGAATGAGTCCAAATTTGAATTTATGAAAATCCAAAAGTGGAAATTGAAGTCCCCGATCTGCTCTTCGGCTCCTGACAGGTGCCCACCTCTGAAAGTCTGATTTTTGAACCTGAAAGTGACTTTTTGTTGATAATTTTCCTTGGTCAATAGGAAGGTGTCTTCAAAAACTTTACAAATTGATCTTCAATTATTTCCAAGTCTTCAAGATGCCTAATTTTGCAAACACACAAGACAAGAAAGAGAACATTGGATGTTAGGGCATGGGGGTTTGCCTTGGTCAAACCCCTTTTAGGTAATTAAACCAAAATGATGAAAGAATGTAATGAAACATGCAATAATGAAATTAATACGCGATGATTGATCTTGAATGTCTACAAAAAGATATGAAGAATCTTCCTTTGAATGTCTTAGGAATCTATCGCATTGACTTTAATGATGAAACCCTAAAGCACTTGACTTGGAATGGAAAGAATGATGGATGAATAATGAAGAGATGGAATTAATGAATAAGTTAAAAGTTAATAGGGGTTAAAATGGATAGAAAAACACTTATTTATACACACTTATACCCTAATTTCTTGAAAATACAACATCACAAGCTGAACTTAGGTCTTAATGAATAAAAACCTGAAATAAATTTTTGAATTTGGACTCATTCCCCACCCATGTGAGATGGAATCCCACTCTGGCTGCACAAGTGGGTGTCAAAAGAATTAAATTGCATTTAATGTGCTTTGTTAGGTTTACATTAAAAATTACACTTAATTAAGTCTTATGAGTGCATAAAGGGTTCAAATAAAGCATAAGAAAGGTGTAAATAGTGAAAAGAAGCCTAGAAAAGCGTGAAATCTTGTTACAAGACTTTACAACACCTTAAAATGATGGAAGCTTGATGATGAATAAAAGGTGATTTTTAGGTGAATTGTAATGAGAAGACTCTAGAAAGAAGTGTAGAAATGTGTTACAGCACTTCAACACCTTTACAAGACATTATTAAATGCATTTGAAAGGGCAAGACCTTTGAGTAATGGATGTGAAAAAACACCTCACAACACCAAATCAAGGCCTTATTAAAGTCTAATTTATCAATTAATCCAAAAATCAAACAAGTTTTCTTTTTCTGTGGTACATTTTATCCCCACTTTGAGTGAGAGGATGAATATCTTCAAACTGGTCAGAAGGCTGATCAAGCCCACGAGGATCAAGATTCTAAGTTAAACCAAAAGATACATAATCATACAATGACAAAGAAAAGAAACTAGGTGAAAGGAGTGTACTCACTCTGAGACCACACAAAACATAAAAAGGTTGTTAAATTAGGGTGGAGTTATACCAAAGAAGTGGTTTAGTGAAAAGGAGATCAATACCCGATTATCTTTGAATTCCACCATATAATGAGAAAGTCATACTAGTGTGTTGAATTTCCATTATACTAACTATAAAGTTAATACTCCATAACATTGATAAAAGGTACCACAATGAAAATTCTTTTTTTTATGCCAAAATGTTTTGAGTATATAGATTTTTTTTCCTAAAGGGATTTTTCTTTGTTTGTGTAACAATATTCCTCTTAGGGAGCATTATGCCTAATGTCTCAAAGAGAGGACAATTCAAAAGTGTTAGATTGTCACCCATGGGATGCCTTGTTTACATCAACCCATGTCAATAGATCGTACAGATGTGGAAAAAATTAAACCCAATGAAACCACCAAGAAGAGGAAACATCACAAGAAAAGAAAAGGAAAAATCACACCATGAAATTTGCAAAAAGATGTTGTCTATGTATTCTCCCACTTTAATTAAATTGCTACACACCATTCTATGAGAAATTGATTTAAAGTAGAAGAGGATATGAGAGCTTATTTGAAAATCCCTATGCCAAGTCATATTTTTTCAATAAGCTACATCATGAAGAAAGGTAGTATGTCACATGTGATTCAATCTTAAGACATGTCCAAATATCAAGCTTGATCTTATCTGTTCATGAAAGGTTAACAACTAGCCAAAATAGACAATGAAAAGTGACATATAGGGATAAAGGATATCAACCCTTGCCCCACTTGAGTCGAGGAAAGGGTGAAGCTTGGAATGGATGATGCTACCCCTTGCAATGGATGCAAAACATGCAATAGTGAGTATGTTATGATCCTACAACTATTGCATGGAAAGGAGCAACAACTAATGTTATTTATGTGGATAAGGAAAAAAAGTTTTTGCTTGATACATGTGTAATGAGTTATCCAAAAATTTAGGATGTATCAAGGTTAGAGGATGCTTGGAAGAATCTTGTGTGATAGTATTGATGTTGAGTGAAGGTTTGTTGGATGGGTTGATTTCTATGAAGGACAATCAGCAAGACCATGATTTGGTGCTTGTGTTGTATACTCTATAGGGGTATGGAGACCTTGTTCGATAGCATGACATCCTTTTGTAGGTTGTTTCATAAGTTTTTTAGGTTCAAGGTTGGCTTTGATTGTATGCACTTTGTCAAATATGTGAGCAATGTCATTGGAACTTGGTTGGTATGAAACATTGTTCGTAGGTGGGTAAAGGATGAGTTTGGGTTGGTTTTTAGTTTGTTGTTTGTGTGATGGTGGGTAAAGAATTAGAGGATTCATAGGATGTCCCACATGGTATGTATGCAGTTCATTGATCGAAGGGGATCGAATGGAAACTTGTGCATGCATAACCTCGACGTTCTTGGTTTGATGTATCCCTAAGGAAGACATATCATTTTCTTGCACCATAATAGTCACCCTAGGAGGAGAATTATTAGGAGAATGGAAATCCAAATGTTCTTGACTTTCAAGGATTAGTTCTTCCAAAATGTCGTCATCTTAAGTAAGGGAACTATCCATGGTTGAATTTTCTTGTTCTAGGATATTCTCCCACATAATATTCTCATGATTCTCATTGATTGGATCATGTAACACCATAATATTGTCTTCACGAATAGGAGAGATATTGGGAGAGGGGAGAATTTTATTTTTTTCCATAATCTCATTGTCTTGTGCCATAACATCTACCCTAGTAGGATAGCTTTTAGGAAAATGACAATCAAGAGGTGCATCACTTGTCATGGTTAGATGTTGTAAAGAAGCTTCATCACAAAGAGGGGAGACATGAAGGGGAGGACACCTAGGATTTTTATGTGTGTCAATGATTGGATCTTCTTGTTCAAATAGACCATTCCAATTGTTAGGAACATTAGGAAGGAGAGAAATAATGCTATAAATATCAATCATTGGGTTTCTTGATACCAACATATCCTCCTCAAATGTGTTTGTCATGATCATTCTTGAAAGAATTGTTACAAATAGGGGAGGTGTTGGGAGATGAATGGAGACTAAGTAAAGTGGTGGCAATGTATTCATCTTGTATTGTTATACTATCTTTCCAAGGGGAATGAGAAGGAAAAATAAGACTTTCATGATGCTCAATGATTGTACCTTCTTTCGCCAAGATACCTTCATCACTAAAATGAGAGGTATCTAGAGAAGTACAACTATGATCATCATGGTTATCTATGTTTGTATTCCCTTCTAACATATCATCCACACAAATAGGAGAGATAGGAGGGAGTGTAAGTTTAAGACAAGCATTAACATTTTCATTCTCTTGTGCTAAGAGACTATCATTACTAGGGAATGCATGGAATGAAGGACTAGAATGCTTGTTAACTAGCTCTTTCTTTACAAATTTGGAGAAGATTGAAACTAACATTTTGAAAGAACAATCTAGGCTAACTCAAAATGCAATGTAAAAGGTTGAAATGAAATGCAATTTGCAAATAAAAATTGATTGATTATGCTATGTAACAATATGAGAATGCAAATGTGAAATTTAAACCATGCATGAAATGAGCTAATTTAAGCTAGATCTAATAAATTGCATGTTACAGAAACTCAACCAACTGATACAGATGGATAATGGCACCAAACAAAAGCTTTAAAATAGGGTTTTCAGTTCTATAAATGGAAGTTTTAGGGGTGAAAAGGGACTAATTCGGCCAAGGTGGCAAATGAGTCCCAGTATGGACTTTTTTTAGAATTTTTAGAAATTTTTGAGTGATTTTGATGTTGTCTAAGTGCTATGATGCATACATAAGTTAAAAATGTAGAATTTCATAAAATTTTAATGATTTTAGATGACAAAAATGCAACCTAAATGCACTTTTTATGAATGCAAAATTTGAAACCTAGCATGCCAATTCACTAATGCAAACCCTAATGCCAAGTCAATGCAGGGATATATCTATGATGAAGGACTCCAAATCAGAAAAGAGAAGTATTTGAAAAGGAGGCTCACCAAAATGAACCAAATATTTTAATGGTTAGGAATGCTATGTCTCTTTTGCTCAATTAGGGTCTCTCACCTAATGGAAAGAGATAGATTCCACACCAAAATCCTAGGTGGTTCACTCAAATAAAGGAATGTATGATGTAATTATGACTAAATGAAATGATTTAAATGTAGCTAATTAATGAAATTGATTGATTATTAATGCTAAACTAATGAAATGCAGATTGCTTGAAAACACATTGTGTAATGCAAAAACAATTAGAAATGAATGCAAACTATAGCAAAAATGAATGGAAATGAAGAAGTGCACCTATAAACTTGCTGAAGACTTGAAATGACATTTGAAAAGCTGTTGATCCTGATTTTTAGGCCTTGTAGGACTCATTCACCATTCTAGGCGAATTAGTCCCAGTTCTGTGAAACTATTTCGGAACCCGCTTCAAACAAATGGGCATCCAAAATTGCAGAAAACCAGTGGGAATCATTTGCCACCCATGGAAAATGAGTCCTCTTTTGAATTTTTGAAAATCCAAAAGTGGAAACTAAAGTCCTTGATTTTCTCTTTGGCTCCTGACAGGTGTCTGCCTTCAAAAGTCTGATTTCCAAACCTGAAAGTGAATTTTTGTTGATATTTTTCCTTGCTCGATAGGAAGGTTTCTTCAAAAAAATTACAACTTGATCTTGAATTATCTCCAAGTCTTCAAGATTCCTAATTCTGCAAACACACAAGACAAGAAAGAGAAATGTTGGATGTTAGGGCATAGGGGTTTTCCTTCATCAAACCCCTTTTAGGTAATTAAACCAAAATGATGAAAGAATGTAATGAAACATGCAATAATGAAATTAATACCTTTCCATGATGATTGATCTTGAATTTCTACAAAAAACATGAAGAATCTTCCCTTGAATGTCCTAGGAAGCTATCTTGATGACTTACAATGATGAAACCCTAACTTGCTTGACTTGAAAGAGAAGATGGATGATGAATAATGAAGAATGGTTAATGAATGAGTTAAGAGATTAATGGGGGTTAAAATGGATGGAAAAGCACTTATTTATATACACATGCCCTAATTACCCAATAATACATCATAGAATGACAAGGTATTTTTGAAAAAAAACCCAAAATAAATTTTGAATTATTTTGAATTTGGAGCCAAGAGGGACTCTGACATTCGCCACCCAAATTATTTTGAATTTGGATTAGAGGGACTCATTCGCACTCCATGGTGAATGGGTCCTACTTAGGCTTGTAAGTAAAAGTTAGAATGAAGTCACATTTAATGTGGTTTGGTCGTGCTTTACATTAAAAAAATACACTTACTAATCCTTATGAGTGCATAAAGGGTCATGTAAAGCATAAGAAAGGTGTAATAGGGTGAAAACAAGCTCAGAAAAGCATGAAATATTGTTACAAGGAATTTACAACACTTTAGAATAGGACTTGATATTTAATAAAAGGTGATTTTTAAAATTGTAATTTATAAGAATTAGAAAAGTGTAGAAATATGTTCCACATCACAACACCTTTACAAGACATTGTTAAATGTATTTTATTCAATTTGGAAGGGTCCAAGACCTAGTGTGGATGCATAAAATGACTCACATCACTTGACTCAAGGCCTCATTAAGTCCAATTTATCATGAATTATTCCCATGTCAAGCAAGTTGCCTTTTTTTCTATGGTACATGATGGTTAGTGGTGATATCTCATGAATTTTAACCTCCTGCATGTATGGTATGTGAAAGTTGCGTTCACCGATATGTAACCGGTTTCAGCGTGAGTTATTCTGCGGACCTGAGAAATAAGTTTATGTCTTAGTCCCTCCACTATTTTATTTAAGATCTTGCAGATTTGAATATGTCTTGTGAAGGTGTTCTCTGCTCCACAAAAAGTTTGAGGTTTGGTGGTCCGAAGTCATGTTTTAGTGGCATTGTTGTGTGTGTTTGCTCAACCGATGGACTGCAGTTATGAATGGAAGAATGTTCACCATTAAGTATGCATCAAGCAATCAGACATGTGTTCTGCATAATGAAGTGTTGTGGCATTTTCGCTGTCATCTTTCCTCATGGGGAAGTGTGTACATCAATGTTCATTTTGTGTTTTCATTAGGTTTTATTGACTTGGTGTTTACACTATTCAAAGAATAAAATTTAATTAAGTACATGGTTTATACAAGACATTTTCTTTTTGGTCTTGGTTATATTTTTGGTCTAATTCTCATTCTTCCACCATAGAATGAGTTGCCAACCTAATTTGAATTTATGAAATGAGTTTTTGTGGCCGACCTTGGAGAAAGGTTCTAAGGTTGAAGATGGTATAAATGCAATTCAAACTGTGAAGAGTTGTATGATAGTGTGATACAAAGTGATGAAGTGAGCCAAAAATTATAAGAGCAAAAGTGTGTGAAAGTGTGTTGAGGCAACAGCTTCATTGTGTTGACTCATGCAGTGAGCTAAAGGTTTTTCAACTTTTATTGAAGGTTGCAGATGTGTTAATTGTTGTGGTGATGGTTTTGTTCTCTTTAATTATAGGCATTGCTTCCTACTGAGCAGAGTCCTTCATAAGTAGTGAGCCCTTGTTGGACAAAGGAGTCCTTTTGTAGTAGTGAGCCTTTGTACTTGGACAGTGAGTCCTCTTTTGAGAAGTGAGCCCTTGGTAGTGAGACTCTATATTCAGTTTTATAATCTCTTTATGTTGTGATTTAACCCTCACCATGGTTTTTCCCTCATTGGGTTTTCCATGTAAAAATTTGTGTTCATTGTGTTGATTTTCTTTCTATTATTTGTGTTTCATTCTCATACTTAATAACATAATAGTGTGGGTTGTGAGCTGATAAGTGCTGAAGTTTAAGTTTGAATTATGTGAAAATGATCACCCCCCCTCTCTGCTGTCTGCACCTATTTACAATTGGTATCGTGAGCTTTTGGTTTTTTAGTGTGGTGAGATTAATCGCTAATAAAGATCCTATAGTGTATGTTGGAAACCTGTTCGATTGATCTTATTATAGTGATTGGAAAGTGAAAATGAGAGGATATATTGTTTCTCTTGGTTACAAGACTTAGATATTGTAAGAGACTAAGTATACTCCTTCGACAAATGGTCCTACTTCTGCTGATGAGGTTTCTGCTTATGAGGAGAATGAGAGAGCGAGGTATGCTATTTTCAATGCTTTATCTAAAACTAAGTGAACTAAGGTTCTTTCTTTAGATATTGCTCATTAAGTCTAGAAGAATTTGGAAGAACTGTATGAAGGAAATGAAAGAGTAAAATTGACAAGTTGGCGACAAAGTGAAATTTTGAAAATTTGAAAATGGAAGAAGGTGAAGAGTTTACAAGTTATTTCCAGAGGGTTGAGACATGACAAAAAATGAAGTTAAGAATCAAGGGGGAAAGATGACCGATGAAGATATTATTGAGAAGATCTTGATCACCCTACCAGATTGCTATAGTGAAAAGATCTCAATTATTGAAGAGATGTATGATCCTACGAAGTATACTAAGGAATAGTTGTTCGACACCTTGCAAGTATTTGAGATGAGAAAGTTCAGGAAAGAAGATAGGAAAGAAAAAAAGGCAGAGACAACATTTAAGGCACTGAAGAATGAAGATGATCTAGAGAGTGATGGTTCATATGAGTTGGAAGTGAACTTCACTAGGAAGTTGAAGAAAGTCACCAAAAATTATAAAAGTATGTTTCCCTTTAAATGTTTCAGTTGTGGTAATATTGGTCATTATGCTTCAAGATGTCTGAATAGAGCTGTACATAAGAAGAACAAGGATTATAAAGATAAGGATAGGAAGGATAAGAAACACAAGAAGTTGGACTATGTTAAATAAGAAGCCAAAATATCTGATGATGAATCTGAAAATGAGATTGATGATAGTGAATGCTTATTCTTAGCCTTGGAAAGTAAATTTGTATCTGCTAACCTTGGAAAATGTGCAAGCAAGAAGGTTCTAGAGAATAAGAGGAATAGGATGGAAGGTACTTTGGTTACCGCTTTTCATACAATATAGGATGAAGACTACTGGGTAATTGATAGTGGATGTTCTAATCACATGACCAGAGATAAGAGTAAGTTCACTAAACTTGAAATGTATGATGGTGGTTTAATCATGCTGGGTGATGATTTTAGGAGCTAAGATTTGTGGGAAAGGTTCATTTAGTTTTGATGGAGTGCACAACACTGATGATCTATATTATGTGATGGGTTTGAGGCATAATGTTTTGAGTGTTGGATAGATGTGTAGCAATGGTTTTAAACTTGTGTTTTAGAATAATAACTATGAAATAAAAAAAAGGATCCAGAAATGGAGATATGGTTGCTGCTAGAAGGAGAACTCATGGAAACATCTATTAGCTTAAGGGAGTTGATGGTCAATGCCTTGTATCTCAAGTAAGTGAAAGTTGGTTATGGTACCAGAGAATGGGACATGTAATTGGTTCAAAATGGGTGTTCCAGAATAAGCTTAATGAAAATGGAGAAGTTGTAAGGAATAAGGAAAGACTTGTATGCAAGGGATATTCACAAGTTGAAGGCATAGAATTTGAAAAAACATTTTCCCTTGTCGCTAGAATGAAAGATATTAGGATGATTTTGGCATCTTATGCCCACAAGGATTTCAAAGTGTATTAGATGGATGTCAAGTCAAGATTTCTAAATGGTGAATTAGAAGAAGAAGTGTACATGGAACAACATGAATGGTTTCAATTATCTAACAAACGAGACATGGTTGGTAAGTTGAAGAAGGCATTGTATGGGTTGAAGCAAGCTCCTAGAGCTTGGTATGCAAGATTGGACAAATACTTGACAAAGCAAGGATTCAACAAAGGCTCTACTAAGAGCAATCTTTACTTCAAAGTGCAAGGTAACGAAATGGTGATAGTAGTTGTATATGTTGATGATATCATTTTTGGTGGAAATGAAGGCATGTGTAAAAATTTTGCTGAAGAGATGCAAAAAGAATTTGAGATGTTTATTATTGGTGAATTGAATTTCTTTCTTGGTCTTCCAGTGAATCAAACTAATAAAGGGATATTTATTTTACAATCTAAGTATGTAAGAGAGCTATTGAAGACGTTTGGGATTGATTATTCCAAACCAGTTAGTACTCCTATGGTAACTGAATGTAAACTGAGAAAAGATGTTGAATCCACTAAAATTGATAAGAGCAAATACATATCTATGATTGGTGGACTGATGTATCTTACTGCTACCAAACTGGATATTATGCATGCAATATGTCTAGTTTCCAAATTTCAAGATCCTAAAGAGGCACATGTTACAGCTTTAAAGAGGATATTTAGATATCTTAAAGGTACACCAGATTATGGCTTATGGTATCCTAAGGGTGCTGATTTCATCTTGAGTGCTTATACCGATGTAGATTGGGCTAGTTCTGTGGATGAGCAGAAGAGTATGAATGGAGGTGCTTTCTTTCTTGGCAGAAGATTGGTTTCTTGGTTGAGTACGAAACAAGACTCAATTTCTTTATCCACTACAAAGGAAGAATATATTGTTGCAACATCTTGCTACACATAGGTTTTGTGGATTAAGAAAACTCTGAAAGGCATTGGAGTAATATGTAATGAGCCTATTCCTATTTTCTCTAACAACATGAGTGCTATAAAAAGTTAAAAGAATCTAGTTATGCATTCAAGAAAAAACCACATATCTATCAAATATCATTTCTTGAGAGAAAAGGTGGTGGAAAATGAAGTCAAACTGGAGTATGTGACAATAAAGGAACAAATTGCAAATATATTTACTAAGGCTCTTTCAAAGGATACTTTTGAGAATCTTAGGGAGATGTTGGGGGTCATTGTCCCTCTGAACTAGGTGCAAATGAAGGTGCATCAACCCAGTGAATTCACAGATTCTTTATTTATCTGGACTGATAAATGGGTCTACTCCATAAGGGGAGTAGATAAGGTTTTCATTGTTGCAGTATGAGTGTACTCCTAAGGGGGAGTGATCAAAGTCTTTGATCTTTGCCATTGATGTCAAAGGGGGAGAAAAATTCATGTGAAAAATACTTGTTAGGGATATTGTGTAAGATGTTGTCTTTGATGGTTTTTCACATCATGTGTTTCCATCAATGACAAAGGGGGAGATTGTTGCAAGTATGAGCTAGTTTGATGGTGTTGTCATTAATGTTGTCATTGAAGTCAACATAATTTAGTATGTTATAGATTGCACATGTATAGTTGAGATGTTGCTAAGATGTTGTGAGTACATGGAGCTATCTTTATGACGTTGCAGATGTGATGAATTGGTGTGTTTCCAAGTGCTTTTGAGAAAATTAATAAAGAAGAGAATTCAGAATGATAAATGCATTAAAAATGTGCCCTGGTATGTTCTCTACGTTTCTCCTATGTTGATCCTATGCTTGTGTAGATATGAAGGTTTGATAATGATGGTATAGTGGTGATATTTGTTGAGTTTTAACTTCTGGTGTGATGGACCATGTGAAAGTTACGTTCACTGGTATGTGAACTATTTTGGCAAAGTTGGTCTTCTATGGACTGGGAGAAATGTTTCTGCTCTGCAATCCTTCGTTGTTTTGTTTCAAATCTCGTAGATTTGGGATACTTCTTGTGAAGGTGTTCTCTGGCTTATCGCAAAGAAGTTTGAGGTTTGGTGGTCTGGAAGTCATGTTTCAGTACTGTTGTGTGTGTTTACATAGTTCAGATGGATTGGTGGAAGGTGTTCAATGTTCAAAGACTGTTTCACTTGCTACAGATGTATCTGAAGTAATCTGAGATGTGTTCTCATGCATAATGAAGCATGTTGTGGCATCCATGTGTCATCTTCCTAGTGGGAATCATGCACATCAATGTTCATTTGTGTTTTCATTAGGTTTGGTTGACCTAGTGTTTACACTTTATTCAAAGAATAAAATTTAATTAAGGAAGTGTGTGGTTGATTCAAGAAATTTTATTTTTGGTCTTGGTTAAGTATTTTTTTGTCCACTCTCATTCCTTTCCATCGCGGGAATGTTGAGTTTCTAACCTAATTTGAATTTATGAGATGAGTTTTTGTGGAAAACCTTGGAGAAAGGTTCTAAGGTTGAAGATGGTATAAATGCAAGTTGAATTGTGAAGATTTGTATGAGAGGGTGATGCAAAGTGACAAAGTGAGCCACAAATCATAAGAGAAAAAGTGTATGAAATTTTGTTGAGTCAACAATTCTTCATTGTGTTGGATTCCTGAAGGTAGTGAGCTAAAGGTTTCTACAATCCTTTATTCAAGGTTACAGATGTGTGTTAATTGTTGTGGTGGATCTTTTGTTCTCTTTTATATCTATAGGTAGTGAGCCTCCTTGTTGGACAGTGAGTCCTTTTTGTAGGCAATGAGCCTCCCTTTTGGACAGTGAGTCCTTTCTATAGGCAACAAGCCTTTGTACTTGGACAGTGAGTCCTCTTCTGAGTAGTAAGCCCTTGGTAGTGAGCCTCTGTATTTAGTTTTAAAATCTCTTTATATTATGAATTAACCCTCACCAAGTTTTTTCCCTCATTGGGTTTTCCATGTAAAAATCTGTGTTCATTGAGTTGATTTGCTTTATGTCATTTGTGTTTCACGCTCATACTTAATAATAGAATAGTGTGGTTGTGGAATTGATAAGTGTTGAAGTTTTTAAGTTTTAATTTTGT
Source organism: Sequoia sempervirens (assembly GCA_007258455.2). Lineage (NCBI taxonomy): Eukaryota > Viridiplantae > Streptophyta > Pinopsida > Cupressales > Cupressaceae > Sequoia > Sequoia sempervirens. The sequence continues at coordinate 313,062,253 of VDFB02000015.1, forward strand.
GGCAACCAATTCACCCCCCTCTCAGTTGTCCTATGCTTGTTTAATAATATGCCCCTCTAGGCGATTTAGTCCCAATACATGTGGTTTTACCTAATTTTTGGGTATTTTGTGTGGATTGTTTATCAACATTTAAATCCCTAAAAAATATTGATTTGGACTCATACACCCCTCTGGGAAATTTAGTCTCGTGTTAGACCTAAAACTACATTTTATAGTATTAAAAACTCTATTTCTGTGTTTCAATTTGCTATTATTAGATTTTTATTTTAGTTTGCAAAGTTTTTGTTTCATTCATTTCATTGCATCTACCTTAATTTAATTTGAATCAAAGTATACCATTTATCTTATGTTCATTGCATTGATCTTGCATTCATTGATTGTCCCTTGCATGAGCTTTACAACTTGGTGTCTTATTGCTAATACTATAGTGAGACAAAGTTCAAGACTCATGTCATCCCACAATAGAACTGTTGGCATATGGATTTGAGAGATCATTTTTGGCTACTTGTGTTGTCATTGATGGCAACTGGAGTTAGCAGTATGGTCCGTAGTGTTAGCATTGCTCCTACCGGCAAGGGAAGTAAGATTCTGTAATCTACTGATAGAAAGAATGAAGAGAAAAACATCTGGTTGATAAGTTGATCTCATCACTTCACTGGATCATTATTTCATGGTGTGGATCTCCCAGGAAGCCTTCCTAGCATGTATACTATCCTACTAGTGAATTTTGTGGTGTTGCATTAGTCAGAGTTTGAGTTAAGAGGTTCGGTAGTATGGTTCATGGTTTATTCTCTCATTTTGGCCGACATGTTTTATATGGTGTATTGCGGATGTATGTGGAGTATGTATTTAGTAATTTCTTATGTTTGGAACTTTTTTTTGGGTCCCTACTATAGTCTAGCCAACTTGTGTGGGTACGCATAAACTCCAATTAATGATTTGAGCCGACATAAGCAAGAATATTATATTTTGTTATGAAGTTGACATACTATGAATTCCTAATTAGCGAGTATATAAAGGAGATCAGAAAATCATTTTGAGTGTGATGTAGCTGTGGTAGAGATAGAAGTGTATGCCTATAAAGAAGAGAGAGAAAAAGGACAGATTAGTTATTTAAGGGTAGAAAAATTTTTGTATGCTAAGCAGAGCAGAGGAAAAGTGCAAACTGGTCAAAAGATCCAAAATCTAATTATGAGCTTCATTGGAACTGAATCCAGGCAGTTGTAGATGCTATATTCTTAGTTCAATTTTTTTTGTAATTTCAATTATACTTTTTAAGGCAGTGAGCCTTTCTCTCTTAAGTAGTGAGCTCTAGGTAGTGTGTCTGAATGCAAGTGCATTCCCCTCTTTTATCATACTTTTAACAAAGTATACATTGTGGATTAATCTCCACCATGGTTTCTCCCTTAACAAGGTTTCCACGTAAATTTTTTTGGTGTTATGGTGTTCATTAATGTGATTGCTTGTTTCCATCTGTCTATATGTTGTGAATGTTTTTTTAAGTTCAATTATTCTTGTTGATAGTTTTAGGTCTGATTTGAAAGTCAAATATTATTGAACACTGATTCACCCCCCCTCTCAATGTTCCTAGTGTCCAACAATTGGTATCAGAGTAGGTTCCTCTTCTGGAGTTTAACAGCTTGAGGTGGATCTTGAATTACAATGGATACAGCTGGTGGTCTTCAACAGTAGCTTATGGTTGCACTTGATGATCTTGATCAATCCAAAGAAGAGGTCATGGAACTAAAAACAAATCTTGTGGATGCCAAAAAATTCATTCAATCATTGAAGGATAAGATAAATGAGTCAAGGGAAAAGAGGAAGGAACTATGCGATCAATTGAAGCAAAAAGAAAGAAAAGGTCTGGATGATGTCCATCTGAATCAAACCCTAAGGGAAATAATAGAAGAATGTGAAAATATTTCTAAAGAAAATACAACTCTAAAGCTTGAAATGGAATATGTGGTGATGAATTTTACCAAAGAGATTGAAGAAAGAAAGAAGAATGAGGAGAATCTGGTCTAGTCCCTGAAAGAAAAATTTGAAGAATGCAGTAGAACTAACAGTGGATTCATTCAGTTGGAAATTGAACTGCAACAATCCAAAAATAATGAACAAGAGCTTGAGAGACAAGTAGTTATCCTTAGAAATGAGCTTGCTACTACAAATGAATTCAAGGAGAAATTTGGGATAAGCTTTGCTAGGCTTGATGAGATAACCAAATGACAAAAGGATACAAATGACAAGTGAGGTCTTGGATATGAGAAGGGTGAAAGTTCTGAATTTGAATAGAAGAACCTTGAAAAGAACAACAAAGGAAGAAGACATCTGGTAGGGCAACCCAATGCTCAAAAATTTAATGGATATTGCTTTACTTGAAATAAATTTGGACTATGGCTTCTTAGCGTAGAAGAAAGATAAACCCTAGCACTCCATCATTTTTTGGTCAATGTTTTAAATGCAAAATGTTTGGTCATAAGGAATTGGAATGCAGAAGTATGTCTGTCAGTGCACGTAGCATTAAATTTTATACCTGTGGAAGATTTGGACATGTTTCTAATCAATGCAAGTTAGGAGGAAATTAGTGGAATGGATGGTATGGACTAAAAAATTTGGTATGCTACAATTGTAAAATTTTTTGGCACATTGCAAGATTATGTAGGGATAGAAACATGAACAAAATAGGTCCGGTTTATCAAGGAAGAAATTCATAGAAAGACAACAAAGAAAAAGAAAAATCATTTGTGGAAGAGATAAGAGATCAGATGAAGAAAACATGGGTAAAGAAAAGTGAATCTGATGAAGGAAACAAGGATGTACTGGAAGCTCCCTTTGGTAACTCTTTTGACAAATGACTTTAGGCCAATGGCCTAGGGGGAATTTTTCATGAAAATATCTTGTCCCCTTGTGATATAGTTGGCACCGAATTGCAGGATGTCTTTAGCTTTTGTGTTATTTATTGTTGAAAGTATTAGTAATCATTTGTTGAGTTGGACGAAATGGTATAGATCCACAGTCGAATTCTTTGCTTACTATCTGAGTTTGCAAAGTAATCAAAAATTCTAGGGCAACACATTTAATGTAGCAGGAAGTTAAGTATGTGAAGTTATAAAAGGGAATTTGGAACCCTAATTCGTCATTGTGCATTGAAAGATAATAGTTGGAGAGCCCTTTCAGCAAAATTCCAAAGGTGTGAAAGGTCAATTTACAGCGAATTCTTCAGGTATTTCTATTGCTTATTAATTTCATATCTATTTGACAATCGACAGAACCTTGTTCGACATGAAAAATGAAACAAACCAAAGGAACAATAACTCTAGATGAGTATAGCAGTCAAAAAGTTAGGGATGAAAGAAATTTGTTATCTCCCACCAAATTAAGGAAGCTTGAAGGATCGAAGCATAAGAATTTGGATATCTAGAATGAATTCCCTCATTTTGTCAATGAGGAAGTGATTCGGTTTATCTTGGATAGATTGGACAAAGATAACCTTACTCTGGATAAACCCTATCGAATCTCTGAAGATGTAATTAAGAATCTAACAGGTCTGTGCAATGTTGGTAATATTTCGAAGAAGAAATCAGTTCAAAATGTTGAGGTTGAAGCCCTAACCAGAATAAAGGGAAATCAAAGGGCTTTGATAATTGGATCGATTAAAGATCCATTGAAAAGGTATGTTGCACATGGAATCTCATATAAGATCTTCTTCAGAAATTGAGAAGGATCAACCTTGGTAGGTGTTGTATATATCACTCATAAAATGATAATAGAAAATGAAGACTTTGACCTATGTAGTATGATGAAGGATCAACTGATGGAGAATGTACAATTAACGAAGGATATTGACTACTCCTTTAGGTTTGGAACCCTTGCAATATGCATTATGATGTAATTTCTAAATTTCTTGCCTCTGAATGACAATGTGGTGTGGAAGGAAAATATACCGGTCTGCAAGAAAATATTTGAGCATTACAACTCTTTTGAAAATGGGGAATGAGTTTATGTAAATTTCTTTAGAAAGGTGTTGGAAAAGTTTGGTGTAAGTGTTATCCCCCTTCTGATAAAAGTAACTAAAGTTGGATCATCCTCTGGAAAGATAGAGAAAAAATAGAAGAGAGGAAGAGATTTGGTTGGTGTCACTCCTTTGGCACCTAAGTCAGAAAAATTTGAAGAAAAAGGGAAAGGAAAGTCAGTTGTGGATGTAGTGGATGAAGAATCTGATGAATATACTCCTAGAGATCAACCAAAACCAGGTGAACCAGAAATAATAATAGTTGAAGACAATGATGAAGAAGGTTCTCTGTTCAAATCAAAGATAATGCAAATTATTTAGGATGAAGATGGGATGCAAAATATATCTGACATATGGTTGAATGGACCATCTTATGAGTAGGATCTCATTGAGAACACTTTAGGCAGACACTTTTCTAATAACAATATTTAATTGGAGATTCTGTAGGATGTTCTCCCAGAAGAACTGATTGTGTGTGTTAAGGAGGTTATGGAATCTGTGCCTTTGGATAGGAAAGAGGAGGAAATAATTTCCCATTTGAAGATGTAGTTTAGGCTATCTCTTGCTAAGCTAAAGAAGAAAATAAATGTGCTAAGACAATGCATTGATTTGGCCAATAAAGTATTCAATTACTGTCTAAGGTGGCCTCATGTGGTTGGAAAGTACAAGGATTAGTTGGAGGAAATTGAAAAATAGCTTGCCAGAATTGGACAAGACTAAAATATGTTTTTGGATAAGGATGGAAAGGTTAAGAAAAAGGTTCATGATCTGCAGGCTAAGCATGCAAAGGTTCAATTTGCTAGAAATACTCTCATGGACGCCTTCTGGAGAGTAAAATACCTAACTAAAGGCAAACTAGAGCAAATGATTGAAGTTCTAAAGATAGGAGAAAAGATGGAAGAAGCAATCACCATTCCTAAATCGCTTGTCCAGATTATCAATAGGACATCAGAGGATAATAACTTGATTATAGCTATTGGGATTGCGGTGGACTCTTGGAAGAAATTCCTTCTAGAAATTAAAGCTGAGTATAAAATAATCTTATGATTTTTGTAGCAGTTTCTCAAATTTTGATCCAACTCTCTATTTTGCAAAGGGGAAAGAATAAGAAGAGAAGTATAGTAAAACATTACAAGGAGAGCAGAAGAAATAAAATCTTTGTCATTGATGTCAAAGGGGGAGAGAATGCAGTGAAAAATTCCTTGACATCAAAAGGGGGAGCAATAGTCTTGGTTTTGTTGAGTTTTTGGTTTTGACACTTAGTCAATCTTTCACTAAGTGTTGCCATCAATTCCAAAGGGGGAGATTGTTGGCATATGGATTTGAGAGATCATTTTTGGCTACTTTTGTTGTCATTGATGGCAACTAGAGTTAGCAGTATGGTCCACAGTGTTAGCATTGCTCCTACCGGCAAGGGAAGTAAGATTCTGTAATCTACCAATAGAAAGAATGAAGAGCAAAACATCCAGTTGATAAGCTGATCTGATCACTTCACCAGATCATTATTTCATGGTGTGGATCTCTAGGGAAGCCTTCCTAGCATGTATGCTATCCTACTGGTGATTTTTGTGATGTTGCATTAGTCGGAGTTTGAGTTAAGAGGTTCGATAGTATGGTTCATGGTTTATTATCTCATTTTGGTTGACATGTTTTATATGGTGTATCATGGATATATGTGGAGTATGTATTTAGTTATTTCTAATGTTTGGAACTTTTTTTTGGGTCCCTACTATAGTCTAGCCAACTTGTGTGGGTACGCATAAACTCCAATTAATGATTTGAGCTGACATAAGCAAGAATATTATATTTTGTTGTGAAGCCGACATACAATGAATTCCTGATTAGCAGGTATATAAAGGTGATCAGAAAATAATTTTGAGTGTTATGTAGCTATGGTAGAGATAGAAGTGAATGTGTATCAAGAAGAGAGCGAAAAAGGATAGATTAGTTATTTGAGGGTAGAAAAAGTTTTGTATGCTAAGCAGAGCAGAGTAGAAGTGTGAGTTGGTCAAAATATCCAGAATCTAATTATGAGCTTCATTTGAACTAAATCTAGACATTTGTAGATGTTGTATTCTCAGTTCAAAATTTTGTTGTAATTTCAATTATACTTTGTAAGGCAGTGAGCCTTTCTCTCTTGAGTAGTGAGCTCTAGGTAGTGTTCCTGAATGCAAGTTCATTCCCTCTTTTATCATACTTTTAATAGAGTATACATTGTGGATTAATCCCCACCGTGGTTTTTCCCTTAACAGGGTTTCCACGTAAATTTTTTTGGTGTTATGGTGTTCATTAATGTGATTGCTTGTTTCCATTTGTCTATATGATGTGAATGCTGGTTTAAGTTCAATTATTGTTGTTGATAGTTTTAGATCTGATTTGAAAGTAAAATATAATTGAATACTGATTCACCCCCCCTCTCAGTGTTCCTAGTGTCCAACAAGAACAAGCATCATGGATCTTGGGTTATCTAGCTCTTTCACTCCTAGTGTTGACACTAGTTCACTAGGATGGACCATACCCTTAACAACTCTTTGCCTTCAAGTAGTGTGACAAGTGTTGAAATAATGGTTGCTAGTGACAAGATAGCATACATTTCATGATTTAAAGTGAAGAAGGAGTTGAACTTGTGCGTAACCTAGCTCAAGTTTTTTGGAAAACATATTACCTCAACAACTAGCTGTGCTTTACCTTTGAACAATGTCCAACTCAAGGAGGAACTAAAATTCCTCCTCCTACAACCATTTCCTCTATTCCTACCTATACCAACCCTCACATTACAATAATGATGCAACCTACTAGTAATCTCATTCCTACCTTGGGTATTTCCACTAGCAATCCTAGTACCTTTATGGCATTGCACATCATATCTCCTATCACTTTACCTCACATAAGCGTTCCATTCACTTCCCCCTCAAACACATAAACACCTCCACCACATTCACTTCCATCTTAAAGCACAACTAATGATGCCATCATAAATCAAATTTTGCAAAATGTCTCATCCCTTCAAAAGAAAATTCTACCATAAACCAAAATCAAAATGGCCAACCTACATACTATGTCAAAACCAATCCCTTATCCTTGGAGATATTGAGAATGCCAATACCACAAGGTCTAGAGATTCCTGGTTTGAGAAATATGGGGGGAAAGGAGATCCTTCTAACCATGTTTCCACTTATACCACCTTATGTAGTTATTTTTTCCTTGAGGATAAGCTCTTGGCTAAGCTTTTCCCTAGGTCCTTGAAGGATACTATCTTAGAATGGTTCTCCTTGTTACCAAATAACTCAATGTGTTCATTCAATGAACTTGTTGAGGCCTTTATTAACCATTTCCAAGTGCACATGACTCCTAAGATGACTTTAGCTGATTTGATAAGATGTAAGCAAAATGATGATAAAAATTTATTGACTTTATTTCATGCTATCTATCGGTTATTCCCAAATTGACATAAAGATTCCCAATCCTAACCTTCAACAAATGTTTTTTGAGAACTTGCAAACTAAGATACAAGATAAGCTTAGCATGATGAAGTTTCATTCCTTTGTAAACTTGTGTACTTCCCTTCATGATTATCAAAACTAAATTAGTAGTCGTGAAACAAAACCCACCTCTAGCTCATGACATAAAAATTCTGAATCTGCAAATCAAAATAATTATCAACATTTTAAGAAATATAATAAAGGCTTCCTTCAACTTAACTCCCCTCAACTGACTCAACATGTCGATACCCAAGTGGCTGATATAAAGAAAACAAGTCCTTTTACATTTGGGGATCCAGCTAGACAATTTAATCCCTTACCTGATACCCTCCATAGCACAATGTCACAAATTTTAGAACAAAAAATGATCACTTTTCCTCCCGTTAAGACACCCAATCCTAATAATCCTTTACCTCCAAACTTTATATTGAATTCCTATTGCCATTATCATCGAAAAAATGGACATGATACAAAATATTGTAAGCATCTTAAGCATCTTGTGCAAGACCTCATTGATTTCGGTCGACTTCAGATTGGAGGTGTTAATGATCAAGGAAATAAGTATGTTGCCCCTCCTAACCAAAACTTGCTAAAATTTCCAACCCTATGGATATTGATGAAAAAATTTGTATGGATTATATGGTTGGATTGATCAAAATTCTACCTCATAAGGGTTGAACTAAAAAGCCTCTTGGCATTGCTTTCTCTCTAAAGATATTATTAAAAATGCACCTGATGATCCTCTTTACATAGCCGGTCGAATCAATGACAAGTCCACTAATCGGATATTAATTGATCCAATCTGTGGAGAGAATGTGATCACCAAATAATTCTTACTTGTGCATGAACTCTATCAAAAAAATATGATAAGCCAAAAGCTTGGATAAAAACAAATAATGTTTCACTTGCCCTATGATGGGATTGATCATCCTTCCTCTAAAAGTCAGACTAAAACAATTAGATGTTTCATTCTCCATCATCTCGATGTCTGATCAATTCCATGTGAATTTTGGTTATCCATGGTTATGCTCCATGGAAGCCATCTTGTTGGTTGTGCATAAATGCTTAAAGTTTCCCTTTTACAACAAATTTTTTACCGTGCACCATAGTGGATTTAATCCTCTGTCTTCCCGCACGAGAATTTTTCATTGGATTTCTTTTGGCCCAAGCCTATTGAACCTATTTATAACTTAGGGAAAAATTCAGGTTAGCATCATAAAGCATAAACAACTAAAACCCTAGTTAACAATGAAGTACAATGGAACATAAAATCATGAAAACAAGAAACAATCTCACCAAAGCCTTCATGTCCTCCATGAATCACCTTCATTGCACCTTCTCCATTTGCTGCAATATTATGTTTTCCTTTGGATTTTGATGAGCAACTTATGACTATGCCTATGTCAGAAAATATTGAAGGATTCTATTCAAAAGCTACAAATGCAATTATGCAAGTGTGCAATAAGCCTAAAGTATGCAAAAAATAGCCAACATGGAAATGTCTGAAGCATGAAGTATCTCAAATGAGGCTAAAATTGCCTTTTTATATAAAATCCAACTTTAGATGAATGGCCAAGATTGATAATTGAGATATTCCCTAAGATCAACATTTGGCTAAAATTAAATGTGACAACCCAAAATTAGGGTTAGGGCAACATTAGGTTAAAATTTGAAATAGAGGGCTATGACTTGTTTTTAGAAAAATCAAATCAATGGATAGAGATGCATGTGACAAGAGAAAAAGCTGAAGATTCAAATAATAATTTAAAATTATTTGATTTAAAGACTGAGTTGACCTTTTGAATTAAAAATTAATTTAATTCAAAAGTGGTGGGACCATGTGACAGTAAATAATAATTTAAATTATTTACTTAGAGGGAAAATTAGAAAGTGGACAATTTTAAATAAATGTCTTTATTTAAAATTAGAAAAAGACAAGGTGGATAATAATTAAATAAATTATAGAAATTTATTTAATTATAAGAGAACATTTAGAAATTAATGACGTATTTAAATAAATAAAGTTTATTTATTTAAATAATTAGGAATAAATAATGGACAAATAATTAAATAAATTAAGGAATTTATTTAATTATGGAGGGATGTAGGAAATTATCGAGGCATTTAAATTAAATAAATATAATTTATTTATTTAAATAGTTAGGATGTATAAAAGATGTGAATTAATTAAATAATTAAGAATTATTTAATTAATAGTTGAATTTGGACTATAGGACATAATTAAATATTTTAATTATGTTGAGAAGAAATATGAAGAAAATAAAGTTTGCAGGCTTAGGTCAATTTTATGTGTCTACACTATTAAACCTCATGAGGATTTCTTTTTCAAATCATATCAAAAATTTAAGGCAAAATGCATGGCAAAACTATCCCTTAGAAACATGCCTCAACCTATGAATGAGCCTCCTATCCTTGATGAAACTATGATTGAACCAAAAGACATTCCAAATAAACAAGACCAACCTAAGACAGATCCTCTAACTATCTCCTATCAAATACCAATAGATAATGAAAGAAATCCCATCATGCCACCTAGGATAAAACAAGTTTACAAAGCTAAAGAGAAAGTGGTTGAACAACCTCTTATGGATCCTTCTGTTCCTCCCCTTAGGAAAGAAAAGAAACCTATGGTTGATAAACCCGCTCCCACACAAACACAACTTGTAAACTGTACTAAAAGAAACATAAATTCTAGAGAGCACAAGCGTAGACGTCGTGTTGTTTCTCAAAGGTTAAACAAATAAAACAACAAAGAAAATCAGCATCTTAACTTGATTGAAGCAATACATGATGAGTCTCCTTTACTGCAACAAAAAGATCATATGCTACAATAGGAGTTAAATACTTCTTTAGAAATTATCATTCAACCTCCCTTTGTGATTAACTTGGATGACGATGATGAGGTTGCTAAAATTGATGAAGAAGTTCACAATGAGTTGAATACATTATTTTCCTCTTCTATGAGCTTAAATGACAGTTCTCTTAGGAAGAGTGTTGAACTTAGTGATGACCCTAGTTTGGCACTTGTTGTTGTCCCTTTGGCTAGTTGCCTGCCTTCCATAAAAGATGAACAAGATTGGGATGTGGGCGACCTACTATAGGTTGACTTGCATGCACCTTACAAGTATTTTGTCTTGTTTCTTTTTTATGTTGTGTGTGATTTCATGTGTGTAATGTGATCCCCCTGTACTATTTTGTTTGATGTACTTCTCTCTTTGTGACATTCATCTATTTTTACCTACATACTTCTCTATGTCATAAACACTTTAAATCTTTTCTTTGTCTTGTGCTTTCCTTTTGGGGATGATGCAAGGCGTCGAGACATTCACGTCTCTTCCAGGTTGACCCAAAAGCTTTTCCTTTATCTTTTCTTTTTCTAGTGTTTTCCTTTTGTGGATGATGCAAGCTGTCAAGACATTTAGGTCTCTTCCATGTTGACCCAAAAAATTTAATTTGTTTTTTCTCTCTTTGTGCCATTCTTCTAGTTCTATGAGTATTTAGGGAATGATGATGTAAACATTAAAAATTGTCCCAAGCTTGTGATTTCTAAATTCTTCATCATTTACCCTTTTGTCTTTGATAATTAAATAATTTTTAATTATTTAATTATTTTCTAAAGGCATATGTCTTCTATTAATTAAATAGTTTTAATTATTTAATTAATTCATTTTATATCTTATATCCTCCCTGATTAATTAAATAAATTTTATTTATTTAATTACGTCACTAACTAAGTCCCCTTCTTTCTAATATTAAATAAATTCTTTTTTTTTATAATTTTTTTTCCACTTTCCACTATAATTAAATAATTATTTTTAATTATTTAATTATTCATTAGCCTCTTCTCTCCTAAATTAAATAAATTTTATTTATTTAATTTGGTCCACTCTCTTGAATTTTGAATTAAGTCATTATTTAATTCAAAATGATTCCTTTTTTCACATTCCTCTATAATTAAATTTAATTATTTTAATTATTTAATTATTCATTGGCCACCTAGATTAATTTTTTATTATTATTTAATTTCTCCTATCACCTCTTTATTCGTGCCAATCTTATCTTCCACATCAAATCTTATAGATTTTGACATCTCATTTAATCCTTGCCCTTGATTGAATTATCTCATAATTCAATCTCAACCCTTCATTTCTCGTCATTTCCCTAATTTGGCCCTAACCCTATTTCATACTACAACATTCAATCTTGGCCATTGATTAAGACATCTTATTGACATCCAATCTCAACCGTCAATCCAAATTAGACATTTCCTATAAATAAACTCTCATAAGCCATTTGGGGGGTTGATTCTTCAAGTATCCTTATGCTATCAAAATCATTCTTGAATCATTCATCCATTTCTATCTATCATCCACACCTATTATGCAAGTACATGCTGCTAGTATGAGTCAACAATCTTCAATATTTTGCTAGGCACTTGTCATAGGCTTAGTATTGCACACTCAAATTTGACGGCAATTATCATATTCAAGCAAAATGGAGAAATGCAATGGAGGTGAATCAATGGTAGCATGAAGATTTGGTAATATTGTTATATGCTTTATGTCTTTAGGCTCATTTGTGTTTCATTGTTTATTAGGGTTTGATTTATATGATTTATTGCATTAACCTTAATATTTTAGCCCTAATTACATATGACAGTTCCAAGCTCTCTAAAAACATTGTAGCAAAGACATACTGACCCTCAATCCATGGATCCCTTCTGTGTTATTTTGGGATTTCATTTTGGGGGCAACCCCTTTTTCATGACACAACTTTATTTGGAAACATATGACTTGGCATAGGGATTTCCAAATAAGCTCTCATTCCCTCTTTATTGTTAGCATTTATCATTTTCTACTTTAAAGTAATGGCTCACAACATGATGTTTAACAATTTCTTTAAAGCGGGGGCATTGTATTGGCATTATTCTTTTGCAATTCATGTTTCATTGTGTGGTTTTCTTACTTCATGTAGTGCGTCTTTCTCTTTGTGGTGACATTGGGTGTGATGTCCTTCAAGAGTATGATCTCTCTTAGCATATTATATTCCTCTTAGTGGCTTGATGTGACACACTACATCCCCTAAGTTGTGAATCTTCTAGTCTTTGATTGGTCCTCTCTTGGAGACATTAGGCACAATGTTCTCTAAGTTAAGACCTTACATGAACTAAGAAAAACTCCTTTAATCATACTTTACACTATTTTGCACTTACAATATTTGTTATGTGACCACCTTACATAACTCACTTTTCTTTCTTGTGGTGCCATCTTGTTTGTTCATGGGTGTCAAGCATACAAAGCTTTGCTTTCCTTGTGAATCATTTTGTTCAAATTATGTGGCACCTTTTCAAAGTTATCAGGAGGTATAGATTTGGTATGGTTTTACGTATGGGAGCCGAACTTAGGCATCAATTTCCCATAGCCACTTGCTTGTCTACATGAGTGCATACCGACTACGTGCGTATGTGTCTCGCTGGGGACTCACCAAGTGGATGGCCTAAGATTCCACTAGCCCTTGTGAGGATGTGTTTTGTTTGCATAGTGGACATTATGTTCCACTTGTAAAAATTCTTGGACAAACAACTTAGATCTGATCCACAACTTGCGGGACAAATTGTCGAGGCTTGATCCACCCCTTTTTTTGTTTATATTTTCTTCTTTCTCTTTGTCTTTGGCAATGTATTCTTCTGTCTCGTTGTTGCTCTTTACATCATTTTCATGTGTGTTCTTTTGTGCCTATGTTATTTTTCCATAGGATCTTGATCCTGGTTTTTCATAATATTTTGATCCTGGGGGCTTGCGCAAGCCTCTTGATTGTTGTCATCCTATGTCACTAGCATTGGTACGTTTGGACCCTCTTGATGTGAGTTTGACTACTTTAGTGTGAGTTTGAAGAAAGTCCATCCTCTCACTAAAGTTGGGGCTAAATTTAGTGTAGAAAAATGTAGCCCTTTACATTTTCACACTTGTTTAGGCCCTCCCTACTAAAATTGAGCTTCTTTATGCCTTATTTGGTCCTATTTTGCATCCACAAACCTTATTTAATGCATCTTTCCAAGGATAATCCTAACACATATGTAATTTAACCAATCAATATTTAATGATTTTGGTTTGTATGGCCTAGATTTAGTGATCTAGGACTCATACACCACCTTGGGCATGTGGGTCCCACCTAAGTTTCAGGGCTTAAACCCAAATTTAGCATAAAACATATCATTTCTTGAAATTTGTGTCCCAAGCCTAGCCTACTAGGACTCACACGCCCCAACTGGCATATGTGTATCGCTTGGGTTGGACCTAATTTTGAATTCAAATTCTTTGTGGGATTTTATTCTTCTAGATTTGATGTCAGCTTGTAGTGATGTAATTTCGGGAAATTTGGCATAAAAAAATATGAATACAAAGGTTATTTCACATATTTTCTCCTAGAAAGTTAAGTGATTTTATGGGAATTCAAGTGAGAGAATTACAATAGCATTCAAGAGAAGTCAAGAGTGATTATCAAGCATTTTGGAGCATTATTCAAGATTGAAACATCATGTCAAAGTCATCATGTATCATTTTTATTTTTGAGCTAACATTTGTGATGTAGGTATCTTATGATTCAAGAAAGAATTCAAGTCAAGATCCTTAACATACAAGCAAGATTCAAGATCTACATTCATGCTAACCATTACATACAAGATTGTAGCCTTTGTTACAAGGGTTTGGTGAGTTGCAACATAACTTACTAGTTCATTCATCATTCCTTCTTTTTATTTGAGTTCATTTTAAGGTTTGATTACCAAAATGGGGTTTGACCAAGGAAAATCCCTATCCACTAAGAATACAAATTTTTTCCCTCTTTTTGATGTGTGATTTGTAGATATAGGTTGAAGGTCCATTAAAGAGAAATATTGGAGAAAAGTTTTCAAGTTGCAAGTTATCAAAGTTGTCATCTACATTGCAAGATCACAGAAAGCCACCTATAGTTTGCAATTTAGTATTTCAAAATTAGAGATTTGACAGGAGAGAAGCTATAGGAGAACATTAGAAGGATATCAAAATTTTAGATCAACCCTACTACTAGGACTAAATCACCACTTGAGGTGTATGAGTCCCAGTATACCTATTTTTAGGCATTTTTAGTAGATCCTGGTTTAGCAGTTCCAGATTCCTATTTTGCCCGAAACCCTAAACTATGACTAAATCACCCCCACTAGTGTATGAGTCCCAGTGTGCATTAAAAATTAGTATTTCCATCATTTCAAACCACAATTCAAGCCTCTTTAGTTTTCAGGTGCACCTTTGTCCTTTCTTAGTTCATTCCTTTGATTTTCAATTTCATATTTTCAATTTCATACCTTGAGTTGCATTATTATGATTACATATCATTGCATTTATTTATTTCCAATCCCTTGCTTGGTGGTGAACCTATTTTTAGTCTTTAATCACACCCTAGGACACCTTATTGCAGATCTTTTTCCATCATTTCATCCCTAGATTGAGATCTCTAAGGTTTCATTGAATGAAACTTGGAGGAAATTGGTGGTTCTATCTCACAAAACATAGAGAGACAATTTTCTTCATTTCACACCCACAAAATTTGAATCAACATAACCAAAAATTGAACCACTACTACCATCAAAGGTGATACAATAATAACTTGTTCCTCTAAGATACCCAATCACCCATTTCACTACTACCTAATGCTATTTACTTGGATTTTCCATGTGTCTATTGACAACACCAACTACATGTGAAATATCTGGTCTTGTAGATACCATCACATACATTAAGCTTCCTAATGCATTAGCATATGGTACACGAGACATTATCCTTTTCTTCTTTATTGTAGGACATAAACTTGAAAAAGCTTAAAATGAGAAACTAAAGGGATATTTATTGGTTTCACATTCTTCATATTGAATCTTAAGAGGATCTTCTCCACATACTTTTGTTGCGATGAGAAAATTTTACCATATTCCCCATCTCTATGTATTTATATGCCCAATTTTTTTTTATATGCTCCCACATCCTTCATATCAAAAGTCTTAGTCATCCGAGCCTTTAACCCATTGATCTCAACTATGCTTTTGCTTGCTACAAGCATATTGTCAAAATACCAAGATAATGAATAAACAAATTTTAAAACTTTTAAAGTAAACAAAATGGTCATAATCACTCCTTGTAAAAGTTTGGCTCACCATGAAGGAATCAAAATTCTTGTACCATTGCCTAGGAGACTGCTTTAGGCCATACAATGACTTTTGGAGTTTGCAAACAAATTTCTTGTTGATATCTTGAACAAGCCCTTCTAGTTGTTACATATATATCTCCTCATCTAAATCTGTTTAAAAACACTATTTTAACATCTAATTACTCCTACTCAAGATCAAGTAAAGCAATAGGTACTAAAACAACTCGAATAGAAGCTAGCTTATCAACTAGTGACAAAATTTCATAAAAATCAATACCTTCCTTTTGAGAATACCTTTTTGCTACCAGTCTTTTTTTTGTTAGAATTATGAAACAAGCACAAAACCATGAGCCACAAGATCAAACAATGAACAAATACACCTTCCACGTAAGAAATCTGCAAATAATATATGCAATATTCCTCAACAAGAAAATACTTACAAAAGAAAGAGACAATCAAGAAGATATGATAGTTCAAGATATTAATTAAAATGAGGGTTGAGTGCTTATAAGAGAAAAACCCTAAATGAGAAAGGGATAAAATCATGATAAGTGTCAACATCACATGAGATGAGACATAACGATCTAATATTAGCTCAACTAATAAAAGCATAAAGCACTCCTAAGTTTAACTTAAGTGCATGAGAATAAATTAGACTAATAATCTATTAAAGATTAATTAGTTATTATCTAATGCATGATAACTCTAGCACTCCCCTTAAGATGAGCTTAGGGAGTAGCTAAAAACCCTAAAAATAGAATGCATGATGGGTTCTGGAAAACAAGGGCTGGTTAGGTACCCATGTACAAACAAAAGATCTCTATAGTGTAGAGAAATAGAGAAAACCTCATGGGAAAAACTCTACTCCAAAAAGAGATGAAATCCAAGTGAAGGACTAAAGAAGCCTCCAAACAAGACAATGTCCTAAAAAATAGGAACATGTAGAACATCGAGAAGCATGAAGCTATAGACTGTTGTCGAATAAAGAATAATGTAATGCTGAAACAAGAACCTCCGCTGAAATAAATGATGATCAGGATCAAGAAGAAATGAATATGCATGAGTGCCCACAATAAAACTACTTGAATCAGATGAAAAAAAAGGCAAACACCTAGAACTCAAAGATAGAGATGGAAAAGTTACCAAAATTTTGAAGAACAGATCATGTGAAATTGGAAGGCTGCCTTCAAAAATAGGAATGCAACAGTGTCGATATGGTAAATGCCCCATCTCACCAAAATGAATGGGTTATTAGCCATTGCATGCGTCTAGTACATAGGAACAAATACTGTATACATAGGTCACTCCAACACAAAACCAAGGAAGTAGTAGCACCAACAATAGAAACCCCCCATAATGCTGAAAATGGAGAGGCATGATAGGTACACTGAAACTAAATGCCAGAAAAAAAGACATGAAGAAGAATCAAGAACATCTAAATGTACAAACATGAAAGTACCAACACATATAAAGGTGTGAAAAAAAAGTCACACACACATGAGGCTTTTGTCATGGAAGGGACACTCACTTGACAAAGGTAGGATGTCAAATAGAGGAAAAACATCAAACCCTCCGATGACACTTTATAGAATAATGTGAGTACAATAAGGCACAAAGTGATGTGCAAAATCCCAAGAATCATGTGAAATACAAAGGCACTTTATTTCAATGCATTTACATAAGAAGTGCATACAATGGGAGCCCATAATGTCCAAAAAAGGACTACATGTTGAAAATTCAATTTTCTAACAAAAAAAGAGTAAAATAGTAGCTCCATGATGAAGTACATGAAAATACATGGACTTCAAAAAAATGACACCCGAAAAGGAGTTCAAATGTAGAAGATATGTCTCGTCGAAGTCTCCAAAATGAGAACTGAACGTCAACAACATTGAGAAAACTAAATTATAGAAAAAAAAAATCAAAAATTGGAAACCACTTGCACCACCATGAAGAGAACAAAATTCTACCCCATTTAAAAAAAAATTGCACTAAAAAATATCACCGTATGACTGAAATATGGCCTCTGGAAGATAGGTTGCAAAATTGAAAAACCCATTAGAGAGGGGCTAAGTAGAGAAAAAAGGAACTCCTCCACCAAATTTAGCTGAAATACCCCCAAATGTGGAGGTCCACCAATTTTAGTAGTCTACGAAAAGAAACTCCTCCAACTAGATGCATGTGGATTCTATTTTGCAAAATATAAATTGCAAATATACTGCCTTTTTATTTATTTTAAAAATAAATAAAAAGGACTAAACAAAATATATATATTTTAAAAAACACATTTTAACCCCCCCCCCCCTAGTGGGGGCGGGGCTCGAGGGGCCGTGGAATGGCAGGGGTGGTACCCTTTCGAGTATTGCACCCCACCATGGGGTTTAACATTTTTTAAAATAAAATTTAAATAATTTTTTTTTTAGAAAAAACATGGGGCCTTTTTAAATAGGAATTTTCAATATTTATTTTATTTCATTTTTTATTTTTAATTTTGCAAGAAAAAAATATCAATATATATATATTATTAATTTTTACCTCGATCTGCGTGCTAGGGAGGCTGTGCGACTTGAATTTTTTTTTTTGCCTCATAAACTCTTGACATGGATTTTGGCAATTTTATAGGTGATCTTAAGGTTTTTGGGCCTTATGAGCGCAATGCAAACCTTTATTTTCACTCAAAACACACCAAAAATGTAGCTACCCTCTCGATTTGAAAAAAACCAACCACTTCAAACCCTCATAGATCTAGTGTCAAGAACCCAAATTAGGTGAAACAAACGCCAAATTTGACTTTATCGATAGCTCTGAATCCAACAACAAGGTCCTTTTCACACAAAAATGCACCAAAAATTTCCCACCTCTAAAATTTACAAAGAAAAGCAAAGTGGATTTAGATCTGAAGCCTATAACCCTTGTCAAGAAGAAAAAAATATTATAAATTGAGAAGGGGTTCGATGAATCCATGCTCTGATACCATGTTAGAATTGTGAAACAAGCACAAAACCTTCTTGTACCATTTCCTAGGAGACTGCTTTAGGCCATACACTAAATTTTTGAGTTTGCAAACAAATTTATTTTTGCGATCTTGAACAAACCCTTCTATTTGTTCCATATATATCTCCTCATCTAAATATCCATGTAAAAAAATTGTTTTAACATATAATCACTCCAAATCAAGATCAAGTAAAGAAACAAGTGCTAAACCAACCCGAATAGAGACTAGTTTAACAACTGGTGAAAAAATTTCATGAAAATCAATACCTTCCTTTTGAGAATACCTTTTTGCTACTAGTCTTGTTTTTGTTAGAATTATGAAACAAGCACAATACCACGAGCCACAGGATCAAACAATAAACAAATACACCTTCCATGCAAGAGATCTGCAAACAATATATGCAATATTCCTCAACAAGAAAATTCTTACAGAAGGAAGAGACAATCAAGAAGATATGAAAGATTGAGATATTAATTACAATGAGGGTTTAGTGCTTATAAGAGAAAAAACCTAAATGAGAAAGGGATTAGATCATGAAAAATGTCAACATCACATGAGATGAGGCACAATGATCTAATATTTGCTCAACTAATAAAAGCATAAAGCATTCCTAAGTATAGCTTAAGTGCATGAGAATATATTAGATTAATAATAAATTAAAGATTAATTAATGATTAGCTAATGCATGATAAATCTAACAGTTTTGTACCTTTCAAATTTATCATCAACACCCTTTTTCAATTTGAAGACCCATTTGCAACCAACAACTTTCCTACTCTTTGGAAGTTCTACCAGGTCTCATGTTTTATTCTTCTCCAAGGCATCCATTTATTCTTTCATTGCTATTTTCCATATAGCACTTTCAACACCATCCACTGCTTCCTAATAACAAATAGGTTCCCCATCATTAGAAATCAAAGAAACAGATGAAACATAATCATCATAAATTTTAGGTGGATTTCTAAATAGTGTAGATCTCCTTAGGTCTAGTTGTGGAATTTCCATATTTTCTTGTAGATTTTATGTGTCCCCATCTTCTTCTTTGAAAACTCCTTCTTGCTCCCTATTCTTTGTAGATGGAGGAGTTTCCATTTGAATTTGTTGATGTTGAGGTACTTTTTCCTGTTTCAAATCAACTTCTACAATATCTAATTTTATGAGAGAAGATTTACCAAATACTACATGTCTACTAATATTGATTTTGTGGGTAGTAGGATCCCATAATCTATATCTCTTAATTCCATCACCATAACCAACAAAGATATATTTCTTGGATTTAGGATCTAATTTAGAATGTTGATCTTTTGAAATATGAGAATATGCATGAAAACCAAAAAAAATCAATTTTGAATAATCACAAGAATGACCTGTTAGTACCTCTTCAAGAATCTTACAATCTATTAGAACTGATGGTGATTGATTTACCAAATAACATGCTGTAGACACTAACACAAGGAAATAGGGTTCCACCTTTTAGGAGATGGAACTATTAGGGGGACCTATTTCACTCTTAGTTAATTAGGAAACTAAGATCCCTCAACCAATTGAATTGATTGAGGAATGGACTAGGATTAGGATGGTTTCCTTAGGTGTGATTAAAGAGGGTTCACCACTAAGAAAATTCTTAGAAAGAAGGGAATGAAAACAATATGTAAATCTAACTACATAACCTATAAAATGAACTCTAATTCAGAATAGTAAACTGAGGATGAACAAAGAAGCACATGGAAGATGAAGATGACTGAACAAGACCAAAAAACTTTGAAAATTGTTGATCTTGATGTGCACTGGGACTCATACACAAGACTGGGCGATTTAGTCCTAGTTAGGGTTTTTTGTGTTGAATCTAGAATCAACTATTGACAAACTAGGATCTACATAAAACTACTAAAAAATAGGTATACTGGGACTTATACGTCCAAGGTGGTGATTTAGTCCCAATGTTAGGGTTTGAATAAAACTTTTTTAGCCTCGAGTGATTTTCTATAGCTTTTGTTTTTTCCAATCTTCAGGTTCGAAAAGTTTGAATTACGAGATGTAGGTGAGTCTCCATGAAGATGACAACTTATTGTCAACTTTGACAACTTTCATTAATATTGCAACTTTGTCTTCAAAGGGTCTTCAAGCTCCAAATTACCTAGATCTGCAATCATACATGAAGAGAGATTTTTTTTTATTTTATAGTGGGTAGGGGTTTGCCTTGGTCAAACCCTGTTTTGGTAATCAAACCTTGAAATGAAATGAAATAGAAGGAAGGAATGATAAATGAACAATATGCAATGTTGCAACTCACTAAACCCTTGATATAAAGGCTGCAAACTTGTGTGAAACACTAGTAGAATTTGACAAATAAATGACTACAAGACTAAAAATTTTAGTCACATGACTAACACTAGTAGAATTTGGCAAATAAATGACTAATTTTGTCATTTATAAGTGACTAATTTGGTCATCGGGTAAAATCACAACTAAATGACTAAATTAATGACTAATATTAGACAAATAAAAATGACTAAATAAATGACTATTAATCTATGCTTTTTTCTTTCAAATTTGATCATAATCCATAGAGCTTAAGCCCCCCTCATGGGACCCCTACCTAAGTAGGTCATTTGGCCACCTAGGTTGCTTGGTGCACCAAAAATACCTATTGCATGGAAGGCATTGCCTCTTAGTGCAGTCTTAAGGCCTTCACATATCTTATAAAAAAATTAACATTTACATTCTTTAACTTTTATTACCCGTTATGTTAATGAATCATTAATGTTTTTAACTATGATTTGAAGCAAGTTTGATTTTCCTATTGTGTTAGCATGTCAAATGTATCAAAGCGCAATTGTGGTCAATTTCACTAATAAAATATGATTTAAACAATCCAGTTGCATTTTGAGGGCTATCTTGTAGACACTTTCATTTAAATAATATATATATATGATCAATTATTTCAATCCATTTGAATGGATCACTTAAGGAATCAAGAATCAATAGTGCTATTCCCATAGTCCAGCATGATGGGGTCAAAGAGGAAGCATTTTAGGGAGCCCTAACTTCACCAAACCTAAGCCCAAGAGTGCGAAGTATGTTAGGGAGCCCTAATTTAGATTTGTCTAAATTTATTTCATTCCATTATTTAGCACTTATTATTAATTTTTTAAGCTAGCCACATGCAACTAGAATTTGTAGCACATCTATGCACAAACACATACTCTCTAACATATTAACATACATATAATTTTCTATCAGGGAAATCCTTGAACCTCCTTTAGGTGCAAGTGTTAGTATATTATATTCCTTTCTCTATATAGAATTGTCCCCCCTTCGATCTCTCTTTCTTTTTCCTAATCTCTCCAAAGATCAATTAAACTATCAATTTTTTTATATATTAATTTAATTTATTCTATATAAGAATATATTAATTATTAATTATAATAATTTTATATTATAGAATACAATATATAATAATAATATAACCCTATAATAATAATATAACCTATATATACTATTAAATATAATAATAAATATAATTATATTATATATAATTTAATCTTATTACTATTATATTAAATATATATAATATATTATATTAATTTTTTATGATAAAACAAATCTTAAACGTTCATCATTTTTTGTCATTTTTTTGGTTGCTTTTCACCATTTTGTGCTACTTTTCCCACCACTATTGGTTCCCTCTCCTCCAAACTCTTCCTCGCTATTATTGACCTTTCACTTCTCCAATTTAGCGAGTTGCAGCCTTGAAAATAAGGTTTAGAGCGATGGTTTTAGAGTATGTTTATTAAAATGAAAATTACCACCAAGTTCCTAATAATGTGCACATTTAGGTTTTGACATTATGATATCTTTTACCCTGCACAGTCTAGTGCACATTTCTTTTACGGATGTCCATACCCTGTTCCAAAGCTCCCATTTCCATGTAGGGAGGATGCTTGCAAAGGTAGAGTATATGCTAGCATAGGTGGTGAATGACATTTTTTGTTTGGCGCAAACAACCTAAAAGCAGGTTTTGACATTCGTGTTTCACCAAACACTGATGTTGAATCTTTGGAAAAATGAATTGTAGAAGAATGGGAACTTGCTTCATGCAATATGACATTTCAGGTTTGAAGATCACTATTGAATATTTCCTTCACTCTTTACTGTGTTATATGTCTGAGTTTGATGTATTTTTATGTTTAGTTCTGAGATAAAGTTCTGTCAGTGAGGGTTTGATCAATCTGTTGTTAAGCTGAGACTAGTTTGCAACAAGATATGATTTTATAAAACCATGGAAAACCAAATCAATATGCATCTCAAGTAAGATACTAAGAAGGGATAATCAAAGGCATGGTTTTTCAAATGCAAAAAAAAAATGTCTCTCTACATTATATTAGGGATATTCAAGTGGTTAGTCAAATAGGTTAACTTAAAAGTACAAGCCTCTTTAGCTCATGGTAAAAGGATGGGAAATTTTCCCAAAATATTTTGTAAATAATTTAGGTGGTGCAAAATAATTGATAGTTCTCCAACCTTGTAGGGTAGAGGTTGCTTGATACTGATTAACAAACAATCACTACCTCTCTTGAGTATATTCATTATTTGAATGGGAATTTGATGCTAGAGCTTTTTACTGTTCACTCAAATCCATGTAAATTGGTGTTATCTACTATTAGGCATGTTTGCAAATATTTTTAATCATATTATACTAGATGAATCAATCAAATCAAAGCTATTACATATATTTTCTTGGATCCTTGTTCCAAAGCGACGAGTAGGCAAGATGTTGAAAAAAGTTGCAGAGTTTGGCTTCACACCTACCAATACAATATCCATACAATATCTACATTATGTGTTGAATTACGAAATACGTTATGCATTCCCATACAATATATTTTCCCAACCCAACCCTCCCCTCCAGCAACCCCTCACTGCTAATAAAAAAATATCCCCTACTCTAAAATGGGAAAACCCTATTCATTACCTACAACAGTTACATTTCCCAAAAATGGAAGACAACAAAAATCCTATTTTTAGAACTGACAAGAGTGTGGGAAAAATTCAACATTAATTTGTGTATCATACATCAAGAAGGAATTATGAAAGGCACAATTTTAGTTTGATTCATGTAACCCTATTCAAGATAAATTTGTCAATTTTCTCTTCATTGATATAATAAATGTTGCATTTCTCTACTCCTAAATTTAAAATATAACTGTGGATTATCAAGCCTTCAAAATACAAAAAAAATGGTTATCTTTTTCTCAGTGATGAACCTTATAGAAGGTATATTGTTGATTCTACTTACTGCTTGCTCTTCTTAGCTACATATAATCTCTAAACCACAGGATTCTCTCTCAATCATACCAAATTTAATAATGAATTAATCATTATCCATCAATAAATTCCCATAACAGACATCTAGCCCTTCTCATTCTAGAGGAGGGTTAAGATTTTAGGTTGTTTCTTGCTTCTAAAGGTTACAGGTTGTTGCTAAAATGTAAATCCAAACTAAAAAAATATTGGAGAAGCCACATTGCCCTTTTCTCAGTTTTCCAATTACTACTGATTTAGTATGTAGATAGGTTATAGCTATTGGATCCCAACTCTAATATGACCCCCATGGCCTGTACTATCCTAGAAAGAATACTATAGTTAAAAAGAGGAAATTATAGATAAATGGTGGGATAGCCCCAATTATTCAATTGATAAGCCAATTTGAATTGGAAGGATGTGGGTTGGAATTCTAATTTGGGCACTAAATTTAGGCCTACTTCTTTCTTCCAACAGGCTATGGGATTCCCTAAAGTATTGATTTTACTAATTGAAGTATAAAATATTGATCAAATTATGAACTTATAATTGCTTTTTTACATTGGTTGTGGTTTAGGTATTGGAAGGGAAAATCTTGATTACTTAGCTACAATAGATGTGGATCCAAAGTCATCCTCTTATTATGAGGTAATACATTGTTTTCCTGTAACTCATCTAGGTGATGAGTTGCATCACTCTGGATGGAATGCATGCAACTCTTGCCATGGGGATCCTTCTTCTCAAAAGTGTTACCTCATATTACCATCACTATTGTAAGTAGCTTCTAATGGATTATAGTGCAATTCATGTTACCACAAATGGTCTCGTGTGAACTTGTGAAGAGCCTATAAAAGGATTTGTTGAAACATTTAAGAAATAGAATTCCCCTTTCTGATTTCTTATTGTTTTGATTATACCTTAGAAAGGTTATGCAACAATTTTCTTTGAGAATTTGATTGCTAATATTTTGGTTTTTAGTTCACATATGAACCTAGTTTCAATGATACAAAATATTCCTTTACATGCATAATACAAAAATTGTAGTCTTCTGAATTTATGAATAACACGAAACTTCATGTGCAGGTCCTCTCATATCTATATTGTTGATACGAGAGACAATCCAAGGGCACTAGTCCTTCAAAAATCCATTGAGCCAGAGACTATCTTGGATAAAACAAATTTAGCTTTTCCTCATACTGCTCACTACCTTGCATATGGAGACATTTTGATCTCATGTATGGGTGACAAAGATAACAATTGCAGAAGGTGCCAGTTTCTTGATTTTAGATTCACATTTCAATGTGAAAGAAAGGTAATATATCAAGTGCCAGAATTATACATATCACAAACATATATGCATTGCAATTCATTCTAGATATAGGACTAATCACAGTTCCAATCTAGTTTTCAATTTTTGAAGTACTTTATATGACATATGGAGTACATGAAATTGCTTTTAGGTACTCTCTTCTTGGCATCAATATTTGTTATTTCCATTTCTCAGGCTATTTTATTTTATATTTGAAAAAATAATGCATCATGAAAAATCATGAATTATATAGTACAAGTCGAACCAAAAATTCTTTGCATAGATTTCTTGACATCACTTGGACATTAGCATCTAGTAGTATTTGAGAAACTTGAATCTAACCAGAAAAGAAAATACGAATTGTGGTAAGCCAATTCAATACAAGAGGAAATAACTTACATAGTATACAAATTGACAATGGAATACAAGAGTGTAAATAAGAGTTACTAGAAAACGTGGAACTATTTTTACAATTTTAGAATATAAAAATACAAATTTGACATTTTTATGACATGAAATTATGATTTTCAATTCATAGACCTGTAAATAGGAAGACTGATTTAGGTTTGAATGATTGTGTGTAGAAATTGTAGCTTGCACCATGTCCCAACTTGAGTCCTTTAAAAGGTAGTCGATGGAAATGAGATAGAAAACATGTAGATCTTGATGTTGCCAACTAGTTATTTTTCCATATTGTATCCTTCAAAACAAAGAAACCTTCTGACTAGATGAAAAATTGAAAAGATAGTTGAAAGATAGTGTTTTTGGAGTCACTAGTAGTAACATTTATCAATCAATGAAATAGTCAGCGTTAGCAAGAAAAGTGGGTCATAGAACAGAGTTTTGAGCCCTTGGAATTCTTAAGAGTTGTATCTATACCCCAGTGACAAAAATAATAGAATAGTCAGAGGTTATGTGCCACAAAATATTATAATGTGGCACTTAAAAAGAATCAGATATACATTAGACAACAGTAAAAGATCATTTTGAATCATCACTAATAACTAATGTTGCAGGGAGATGCATTTCTGACCCCCTGGGACATCTCTCGGGGACTCGGACTCATGGGAAACACATGTGGAGATGTCCCTACTTGTAGGAAACATCCCACCCATGTTTCCTCAAGTTCTCAGTTAAAAATTAAAAATAAAAAACCCTACATCATGTGGTATAGGTGGTACAAGGGTGATTTAATAACTAAAACCTATAGTTTGATTGATTCAAAGGTGGTTTTTGGCTTTAGAGTGGTTTTAATGATTTAAACTAATGTTTTGAGTGGGTTTAGAGTGGTTTTGGTGAGTAAAATCCCATGGTTTCAAAGAGGGGTGGTTTTGGTTCAAAGATTCACCACTTCAACAAGCTATGTATCATGAATTCTAAATCCCTTAATTTGGAAAATATTCTAATAAAAAAATGGTATCTCCAAGTACCCCCATCTACTTTTCAAAAATAGGCGTATTGATACCGGTACCAATAACAGTACCAGTCCTTTGGAAACCATGCCAATAATGTACTTTATATATTATATTCACATAATCTGATACAACATAGTCTTATCTGAATACTCTTCTTTCTTATTTTTCCTTACTTTCTTACATATATCTTATTCCTTTCTTATATTTGACTTATTTCATCTATCTCTACATCTCACAATATCTTACTATTTGTACATATACATGATATTGAGGACTTGTCTCTTACAATATACCTTCTATAATGGAAAATATGGCATTCCTCATTATTTCATAGAAAACCCCAATAGATCATGTATTTGGAAGAAACATAACAACACATCATTCTGTCATAATCTACTGTCAAACTCAAATTACAAACACACTGAACAACAATCCTGACTTCTGGACCTTTTTTGGTAATCTCTCATGCAATATGCACTCACTCACTTCATTTAACTCTTCCCCTTTACAATTTTCAAAATCTCACAATCCCAAAAACCCTTATCTCTAACTTGAACTGAGTATTTATCCTCACAGTTCTTGTCCATTACAAAAGAGAAGGATAACTGGTGGGGAAGATGAAATGATTCACCTTCCAATCATTACAAGATTTCAAACATTGAGATGAAATCTACCAAGATATAAAACTCTAGATGGATGAAATGTAGTATATGTCTAATTAATTTATGAAGTCTTAATGAAATGGATCTTGTGAATCATCTGTATACACCTGAAAACGGTCATCACATTCAGTTAATTAAATACAACCTATTTAATTAATGCTTCAACTACATATAAATAAGGTCTTACTTTATTTATATTTTTCACTTTCGGGTATGTGCAGGATCATGATGGGCCAAAAAGTGGCAATATAATGGGTATTTGTAGGGTATGTGGCTGACGACTTTTTTTTAACCTAAAATTGATGAAATGAAAAGGGTTTTTAAAGGAGATTCTCAGATTTCCACCAATATAAATTATGCTATACTTTGAATTTAATAAATAATTATTATTCATTTTCTATTTGAATTATGACTAAAGTCCTGATTGATAGGCTGATTGAAAAAAACCTATATCTTTCAAATGGTATCACATTTTTTGAATCCAAAACATGTGTCACATTCTATTCTTCACATACTAAAGGATTAAAAAAAAAAAATTCATGAAGTTTTGACCAAGTTAAGGTGGTTAGACATACAAGTTTTATATTTTTTTAAATTTGTAATAAAAATTCATAATTAATTATTTACTTGGAAATTAAAAAAAAAAAATACATCACATCCGGACATGAGTCATCTACTTATATATAAAATATTATAAAAATATTATCATTTTATTGTGGTTAGGGTGGTTAGACAAACACCTACTTCTTATTTTTCCCTAAAATTTAAGTACTAAATTGAAATTTCAAATTTTCACCAAATAGATTTTTGTTTTTAAATAAACCTAATAGTTTAGAAACTACATTCAATTTGATACAGATTCTATTCTTACATATTTTTGAAATAATATAGATAAATTATTCAAATTTTTATGTCAAGTTGTGTAACTCTGATTTTTCTAAATTTTTTGCCACTTAAGGGCCTATTTTTTCCACGATGATCCTGCACATACCCTTTCCTTTTAATTCTTCTTATTCATATTCTTCTAAATAATTAAATAAACAAAATACCCTAAACACATTTATTTAATTAATCTTCCCTAATCCTGATTAAGAATTAGAACACATTTCTACAAATTTTTGTGTGCCACCTCATAAAGGACACAGGAAAATAGATAAGCCTAATTATTAATTCGCATTATCCTCACACACTTCCACCAATGAGAAAAAGAACATGGCTTTATTCCCCCACACTTCCAACAAATTTGGAGCACATGGGTCTTTGTTTCACACACTTGGGAATCCCATACATTTGGCATGCTTCCAATTGGTCAAAGGATTCTCTCCACACACATGGCATGTTGTCCTTGGTCAAGGGGACAACATCCTGATTCCTTTCATCTCCACCGTCTATTATTTCTCCTTCGAATCTAGACCGTTGATAGGTTCCACCTCACAAAATGCTTGAGAAACCCTATAAATACACCCTCTTTCCTTTGCATTTTCATCCACCTTTTGAGTAATTTTATAATGCTATTTTGAGATACAAATTGGAATAGTGTTATAATGCCATTTTTCATCCACACTTTGAGTATTGTTACCATGCAGGTTTTTCGTAGGAGCTTGGAGCTTTCATGGAGTCTTATACTTAGTTTTCATATCATGTGTTACTTTGCATTCTCATCTTATATTAATTAATTGCTTCATAGTTACATTTTATCATCCCCATTGCATCATAGTTACATTTTACGTTAGTTTGTTTTATGTTAGCATTTGAGCATATGCATAATCATGGATAGTTCACTATAGTTTCATATCATCTCAATCATATCCACTTGTTCATTCATCATCAACATCATCCTTTGTTTATCTTTGCATCCATTATCCTTTCCATCATTTTGTTTCATTTAGAAGCATACCACTAATCATTCCAGCACACATTTGCACATAGAAATCATCTTAGCTTGCATATTAAGCATCAAATATCATTTTCTAGGTAGTCATTTTAACAACCTTTTGTGCCCATATAAATCTGAGGGCCAAACAGTTTAATAAATCCCTAGAAATAGAGGACAATGATACATATTTGAAAGATTTGATTGTATTACGAATAGAGTAGTTTTACTTGCTTCAAACTTTGAATGTAAACCATCTCATTAAGGTTTGTGTTGACATTAGAATATACCTCTCCACATTCAACACACACACACAAAATGGCACCCACTGTGGGGCCTTTGCCTCACTTATTACTAATTTTTTTGATGATTTCATGATTGTAGGTTTAAGGTTTATGACTTGGGAATATTTTGCACCGGTTTGGAGGTAATTCTGAGCTGTTTTGAGGCATTTCTGGGCTGTTTTTAAAGTTTTGGCACCTCTTGTATCTGTTTTGGTGCCTCTTGCAAGTAGTGCAAAGACCATTTTCAGTTGTTTTGAGACCATTCTGGCTTGTTCTAAGAGTTTTGGTGCCTCTTGTACTTGTTTTAGCGCCTCTTGCAAGTTGTCCCGAGACTGTTTTCACCTTTTCCAGGACCATTCTGGGCCACTTTTAGAGTTTTGGTGCCTCTTGCACCTGTTTTGGCGCCTCTTGTTAGAGTTTTGGTGCCTTTTGCAAGTTGTTCTGAGACTATTTTCACCTATTTCGAGAACATTCTGGGCCACTTTTAGAGTTTTGGTGCCTCTTTCACCTATTTTGGTGCCTCTTGTCACAGTTTTGGAACCTCTTACATCTTCCAGGACCCTTTTCACTTGTTTTGAGACCATTCTGCACTGTTTTTAGAGTTTTGGCACCTCTTGTCTCTATTTTGGAGCCTCTTGTCTCTGTTTGGGTGCCTCTTGTAGTTTTTCACCAAAATCAGAAACTCACATTCTATGTTGTGCATTTGTAGGTTTTCCCAGACTCACTGTCAAAGACTCAAAACATAAACTACTAACATATTGCAGGGGCTAGACATTATTTACTTGTTTCCTTTGGTTAAGATAGGAACATAGCTTAAGTAAAGGGATAATGAACATCATGTTTCCTTTTGGTTAAGTTAGGAACATAGCTTAATTAAAGGAAAATGAACACCATGTATTTTGTATGTGATGAATGGTAGGCATATGCTCTCCCCTTAACTGGGTGATCCAAAAAGCTACACCCATTCTTGTTTATGTGCAGGTGTAAGTGGAGTATATGGCATGAGTTCTCTCTTTATTCATGTGAAATAAAGATTGATTGAACTATGGGTATACTTGCTTGCTTTTGTTTATCCTAGAGGGCTTGCCTTGTGGGAAAAAGTAATCACCTAAGGGAACGATGCAACCGGTAACATGCTAAAGCCAAGCGACTTCCAATCAGGATATAAATGTGGATACTTGAGGAAATTTCAAGTATCACAAAGATAATTCTGATGAGATGGATCGAAAGGGACTCTCACCGCATGTATTATCCCCCATGAACGAAATTCTCACATTAAAACCCTTGTTGTAGATTTTCCAAAATATTTTATCTATTCTTTGGTGCAGCAACGGTCATTGCCAAGGCATCCACATTCTCACAGTTTTTAGTAGAGGTGATCAGTTCACCATGGGAGTTTCATGGGGACTAGAAGCTTGGTTGGCCTGAGAAGAGAGTGCATTGTAAGGGGGAGCTTGTACAACCAAGCTTCTGAATTCACCCACTAAAGATAGTGTGGTTGGGGTAAAACCCACGTGGAATCTAAAATAATACAGTCTTACACAACCTTAGGAGTGTATGTTCTGCTTGATGTGTCTTCAAAATGAAAATCAAACAAAACACCACCAAAAACGTTACATTTTGAAAGAGAAAACCTTGATTCAAAACAATATTCATTGAGGTAGACAAGTCGGTAACTTAGGTACATCCATCTTCAGAAAATCAGTCCTTCCAGTAGTGTTCAACCTTTCCTTAGGCAAAACAGAGTCAGAATATGTGGTTTACACAATGATTTCATGAAAGGTCAAGATTAGAAAACCAAAGATCAAACCTCTTAGTCCAAAATAACATCAAAAATGTTTGTCTATGCTCTACGACTTTAGAGAAAGGTTAACCTTCAATTTTTACAAGAAAGCTTGTAATAACAATCTAGAGTTATACATGATGTACTATTGTCAAAATCCAAGACTTTTCCAACGTTTTGAGTACCTTAATTACACCTCTTGAATCAAAACTTTGAGTCCAAGATTGTTCCTTAGATACCTTAGAAGTCTAAACGTGTCGAAATGAACCTATACAAGTGGCAATTTTCAAACTAAACCTAGTTCTAAACATTTCAAGGTGCCTAAATAATCAATATCTATCACATTTTTGCTTACCTAGTTTCATCTTCAAGATTTTTCATCCTTTAATCACGAAACTATGTCATGCAATCAAACAAACTTAGTCTAATCAATAGAATTTGTCATTCTATTTGACCTAGTTGTAATCCTTGGCACTATTTCAAACTTAGATCAAAGCTTAGTCTAAATGATAACACTTGTATGCCCATCCAAACAAGATCACAAAAGAGAAGACTCGAGGACAAGGAACTTGGAACACCCAACTTTGAAACATAAAATATAGGAAGTCCAAGTAGTGAAACTTTCGATAGTGAAACTCCCAACATTGAAACTCCCAATGTTGAAACTCAAAACAGTGAAATCCAAACCACCATGGTTGAAATAGATGAGGATCAATTGAATGCTTTAGTTCATCAAATGAAAAATCTTCAACAACAAATCTGGGATATGCAAGGGGAAACAACCACATAAAGACATTTGCTGCCACACATCTATTCCTATCCATCTGACAGAAATATGGACATGACACCTTCTCCACCAACAACTACATCATCCAAGTTCAATATCTTTGAATTTTTGAAAAAGTTAAATGAGAAGCCCAAATCTCAGTCCTCAAACACAAATGATATTGAACAATCTTACCATGTCATGCATCTAGCATCATCTCCCATAAGCCAAAATAAATCTCAGGATTCTTTCACCCAAGTTAATGATGCCATCCAACCACCTTCTTTTATCATATCTTCTACATCCAATGATTCATGTCAATCTCTTAGTCTAAACCATGCTATCATAGACCCGTCTACACCTCAAGATCAAAGCATTCTTTCCACTTCATCCAATGATACCAAAATTCCACAAGTTCTCCCAATCTTTGACCAAGACCACATCTCTCAAGAATTCTATGATGATCCCCTCATTTCACTTTTCATCCACAAGGATTCCCTTCCATCTCAAGAGAAAAGTATCCTTCCAAGTCCTCCTTCAACTCCATCTAATGAATCCATACCTTCTCCAGATTCCATTGCATCCTAGGAGCATGATAGTTCTTCCATCCTATCTAATGATGTCCTATTGCTTGATGATCAAGATATGCTTTCTACAAAATCTCATTATTCCCTTCCTCATCAAGATCAAGATATGCTTCCATATGAGGATATCCCTTCATTCCTTGAGGATGTTCATCCTTCTCAAGATCAAGATATGCCTTTCACACCACTACATGATGATTCCATACCTAATGAAGAGAAAGCTACTCCATCTCCCACATGTTGTGATCCTCTTCCAAGTCAAGATCAAAGTACCCCATCATCCCCATGTCAAGATCCTATCACACCTATGCAGGCTATCCATGAACCCCACACCTACAAATTGGGATCCTCCACCTTCATCCACTCTGGTTTACTTCCAACACCTATCCTTTTATCCATATCATATCCTCCCCAAAATGGAATTTCTTCTTGTTTCACAAACAATAAATATCCCATTGGTAAACAAATGTGTCAAAGTATGAACTACAAAGGAAAAGGATTAGGCATTCATGAACCAAATATCCTAGAAACCCTTTTTTTCTCAACAAAATCCATATTATCATGGCCTTGGTTATATGCCTAAGTATCCTAGTCCTTCAAACCTTCCATCTATCTTAGGTCCTCATCCTAATCCACCAAACCTTCCATCTATCCTAGGTCCTCATCCTAGTCCATCAAACCTTCCCTCTATCCTAGGTCCATATCCTATTCCTCAAGAACAACAAAGGCACCACCAACAAATCATCCATGATACCTCCATACCATTCATCTCCATCCATCTCTCCTATTTCTCTTGGAAGTAATTTGGGTGCCAAATGTCAAAAGCTTCCATATCAAAATTCACATGTATCAAAGGATCAACATGTCTCCTTGAAGAGGCATACAAAATTAAAAGAAATTTTGATCCAAAATCAAAGGAAAAATAAAAAAGGCCACAAAGGCCCATCAAAGCAAAAAGAAAAATTTCCAAGGCCACAAAGGTCTATAAATCAAAGAGAAAAATCTCAAAGTGGCCCACAAAGCAAATATCAAAGTCAAAAATCATGTGGATTCCAAAAAGTCTCATAGAAGCAATGAAATCTAAACCTACACCCAATTTTGCTAATCCAAAAGCTTCCTCCAATATTCCATATAAAAGCCTATCACCTTCCAAATTCATTTTTCCTCCATCACTTCATCACCCTTCAAGGTGTGTGCCAATGTTGATCTTGCCATCCATTCCATTTATCCATCAATAAACCTTTCAACATCCTATCCATTATCCCATCATACCTTAAATCTGCCAACATTTAGGAGTCCAATTTCCCATTTCCATGGTTTATTAGAGCATGTATTCAAGAGATATTTGGTTGTGAAACTTGATGCTTAAGTCCTTCCATCTTCCTATCATCCATATCCTATTTTCCATATTCCTCTTGCACTCTACACTTGGGGGGAAAGTTTCGTCCATCTTGTCATTCCTTACATTTCCACCTTTGATCTTGACAAGGTTAAGGATCTTCTTGAACATCATATATATTATCCTATACACTCTATCCATATCTTTCGTACCATATCTTTCATCCTATCCATATTCCATCATTCTTACTAGAAACATCCTTTTTCTTGTCTTTGGTCTTGATAAGGAATAGGAGCAAAATACTTGGACCTTGTGCCCATATCTTATCTAGCTGATCTTGATCATCCCATTCATTATCCTTATGCTTTCATTCTTCCATTCCATATCTCCTAGCTTATCAAAATACATGTCATCATGTCCTTTTGCAACCATGAATCTTATCATGCAAATCATATTTGAGCCTAGTTGTAAAACATTATCCAATCCTCATATCTTTTGTCAATCAATCATCAACAATCATCAATCTTATCATACTTAGAGGAAATCAGTGATCTGAAGTACTTATCATCACCATGCCTTATGGAATCGATCATTCTGAGCGTCTTAATACATCAACCATTATCATCTTTTGACAAAAGATATGTTGCTTGTGTGACATGTTTTGCAGTGAATCTTTCATTTTGATCTATCGTTTATCCATGGTTGCATTATCTCTATTGTGGGGCATGTTGTTCCTTCAATCGGTCATATCATATCATGCATCCATCTATCTTGGGCTACGTGATTTTCTCTGCAGTGTTTATCCATCATGCTTCCATCTTTGCATTTGTCACGCTTCCATGTTTGCATCATAGCTTGATCCAGTGTTTGTATCATGGTATCCCCTAGCATTACTCGGCCCATTCTACAAATCAGTTTGTCTTATCGCATCACACTGGGCCCATGCCCTACATTGGATTGGATTCTTGTACATTCTCAAGGTCAAAAAATCAAAAATCCAAAAACATTCAAAACATATCAAAATCCAAAAACATTCAAAACATATCAAAATCCAAAAAAAATCAAAACATATCAAAATCCAAAAACATTCAAAACATATCAAAATCCAAAAACAAGTCAAAAAGTCAAAAAGTCAAAAACATGGTTTTCATTCAAACTACATCATCTTTGAGCTTTGAATGTAGGCAAGGGTGATCTTTGATTATCCCCTGAGACATTTAGGTCATTCTTCTAGGGGTCCGTCATAATAAACTGGCATTTCATCATGTTCATGCTTTCATCTTGTAAATATTGGTCGGGTTGTCAGTCAAACTATGTGGTCTTTGCATGTATAACATAGGCAAGGCTAATCTATTGATTAGCCCCCGAGGCCCCTAGGATAGGTCTTTAGGTTAGGTCTTGGTCATCATGGTCGTGTCTCACCCTGGACTCGAGGCAAAATCCTACACTCACTAGGGGCAAATAAACTCTGAGATTGAATCAATAGGCAAATAGTCGTTGGACCAATGTTACAAACACAAACTTCAAATGGATGGTGATCTTTCTGAATCAAGGGTTTATCACGTTAAACATGAAAGTTCAAATTATTCTAATTTGATTTTTGTTATCATATCTCTAGAGCCCCTCGATGATGTATCGAACTAGAGGAGCAAGGAAATAATATGATATTTCTTTGTCTACTGTCTATGAGTTGATCATTATTACTGTGCAAGTTGTCGTGAGATGTGCGCTACAAAGTATCACTGATGACATTCTAAATTTGCATAGGAAAAAGATTAACTCTTGCCTGTTTACGCAAGTGATGCTCATGTCATCTCAGTTTAATTATACTTAGATGCTTGTGTTAACTTGTAATTTTAAAACATCATGAAAGTAGTACTCAGGTCATCTTGGTCTAAACTATGCCATCGATGCTTGTACTCACTTTCAAAATTTTAAAGGCCCAATGATGATAAAAATCATGACAAATTGGTTAATACGAATGACAACTTTTGAAAATGAGATTTGCATAGTTAAGTTAGATTGCATCCATGTTAGCTTTCATTTGTATCTATAAGGTTTCCAAAGCTACAACAATTTCACAATGAGGTTATCTCTCTTATCAATGGATTGAGTACACTTGACATTAAACAAAAACTTGTCATTTTCATATAGTTACAACATCACTCATCCATTCATGCATCACATTATAATATTTACATCAGAAAACACAAAAAAAATTGCATCGCATCTCATTTGCATAAGAAAATTCATTTCATATAATGGCATTAGGGAAGTGGTTCACTAAGCTTAAATGAGTGAGTCTCTTCTGATTTCCAAAAGAATTGGGAAATATGTCAGGTTTTGTGAAGTTTAACTTAATTAATGATCAACTGACGACAACCTTCCCACAACTCTTGGAAGTTGGACAAAATCACTCATTTAAGCTTAAGGACCCTAGAACATAATCATTTGCATCACATAATCATCATTCATCATTAAAAAACATCACAGATCATTTGCATCACATCCATACATATTCAACATAATCATCACATGGAACATCATACATCATTTGCATAATCAAATCCATCATCCATGAAGCATATTCATATCATCATTGCATGCATCACAAATAAATCATCATGATCATCATCACATATAAACATCACATAAACATCAACAAAAATATTCATTGTCATGTGATCATTTCATACACCATTTACTCATCCATTGCATCATTTATTTGCATTAGAAAAGAATAGAAACATAAAATCCATCACATACATCATATAAGCATCATTCATAAAAGCATCCTAGGATCATAACACATCAGTTGTATCATCATTTGCATCCATAGCACATCATATCATCATCATTATAAAATAGAAATCAAATGCATCCAT
Organism: Sequoia sempervirens; assembly: GCA_007258455.2. Taxonomy (NCBI): domain Eukaryota; kingdom Viridiplantae; phylum Streptophyta; class Pinopsida; order Cupressales; family Cupressaceae; genus Sequoia; species Sequoia sempervirens. The sequence goes on from VDFB02000015.1 coordinate 313,099,145, forward strand.
CATAATCATCATGATCATCATCATATGAACATCATAGTCACATAGATCGATCATAATCATCGCTGCATATCATATAACATAAAAAATCATAATGTCAAAGTGTACGAGGATATCCCAAAGTATGGAGAGATACAACAACATCAAAAGTGGCACTGTAGCATAATGTCTCAAATCAAGAGGTAAATCATCAATGTCTTAACTGAATTAGTGTATAGATCAGGCCTCGGTACATCATCAAGTCTTAGTACATTAATCAATCCTATATTGGGGCATATTAATCAATCAGAGAAGTCAAACCACATCGCCTAATCAAATCTGAATCCACCTGCACTAGATGCAAAAATCTTCCTATGATAATAACCTATCGCAAATCAACAATCTTATCAATCAATCAACCTCACCTATCATGAGGTTCATCAATCAACTCAACCTCGCCTATCATGAGGTTCATCAAATCAATCAACCTCGCCTATCATGAGGTTCAATCAATCAATCAACCTTTCCTATCATGAGGTTCATCAATCAATCGATTCAACCTCGCCTATCATGAGGTTCATCAATCAACTCAACCTCGCCTATCATGAGGTTCATCAATCAATCAAGCTATCATTGATCCTCGCCTATCATGAGGTAAATCATCAATCTATCATTGATCCTCACCTATCATGAGGTCAATCATCAATCTATCATTGATCCTCGCCTATCATGAGGTCAATCATCAATCCTATCATTGATCCTCGCCTATAATGAGGTCAATCATCATCATCCTATCATTGATCCTCACCTATCATGAGGTCAATTTTTCTATCAACATCATCAAATCAAACAATCAGTTGAACGCGATCATCAAACATCAAACACAAGGAGGCAAAGCATGACAACATGTAATCAACTGGCATAATTAGTATTTCTTTATCGGGAGATAAATCATCTCTGCATCATATCATCATCAAATCATCAAAAAACATCAAAAATTTTCAAGAACTCCAAAATTCACCAATTTATCTCCCAAGGGGGCATATATCTGTCAATACCTAAAATTCAAAGCCTAGGGCATCAAAATCTCACATCATCTGAGCATCGACATCCAAATCTTCTTTGAAGTAATGTGTAAACACATCACTTCAAAGAGGGGCAAAATGTATACACCTGAAAAATGGTCATCACATTCAGTTAATTAAATACAACCTATTTAATTAATGCTTCAACTACATATAAATAAGGTCTTACTTTATTTATATTGTTCACTTTCCTTTTAATTCTTCTAATTCACATTCTTCTAAATAATTAAATAAACAAAATACCCTAAACGTGTTTATTTAATTAATCTTCCCTAATCCTGATTAAGAATTAGAGCACATTTCTACAACTTTTTGTGTGCCACCTCATAAAGGTCACATGAAAATAAATAAGCCTAATTATTAATTCGCATTATCCTCACACACTTCCACCAATGAGAAAAAGCGCATGGATTTATTCCCCCACACTTCCAACAAATTTGGAGCACATGGGTCTTTGTTTCACACACTTGGGAATCCCATACATTTGGCATACTTGCAATTGGTCAAAGGATTCTCTCCACACACATGGCATGTTGTCCTTGGTCAAGGGGATAACATCCTGATTCCTTTCATCTCCACCGTCTATTATTTCTCCTTTGAATCTAGACCGTTGATAGGTGCCACGTCACAAAATGCTTGAGAAACCCTATAAATACACCCTCTTTCCTTTGAATTTTCATCCACCTTTTGAGTAATGTTATAATGCTATTTTGAGATACAAATTGGAATAGTGTTATAATGTCATTTTTCATCCACACTTTGAGTATTGTTACCATGCAGGTTTTTCGTAGGAGCTTGGAGCTTTCATGGAGTCTTATACTTAGTTTTCATATCATGTGTTACTTTGCATTCTCATCTTAGATTAATTAATTTCTTCATAGGGTATGTGCATGATCATCATGGAAAACAAGCCCTTAAGTGGCAAAAAATTAGAAAAATCAGAGTTAGGCAACTTGAAAAAAAATTGAATAAGCTATCTATATTATTTCAAAAAATATAAAATAGAATTTGTAGCAAATTGAATGCGCTTTAAACTACTACTAGGTTTGTTTTAAAAAAAAGAAATCTATTTGGTGTGAAAATTCGAAATTTCAAACATGTAGTAGTACTTAAATTTTAGGGAAAAATAAGAAGTAGGTGTTTGTTTGACCACCCTAACCACAATAAAATGATAATATTTTTTTTATAAGATTTTAGATATAAGTAGAAGACTCATGTCCTAATGTGATGCATATTTTTTGTAATTTTTACCAAGTAAATAATTAATTATGAATTTTTATTACAAATTTTAAAAAAATATAAAAACTTGCATGTCCTACCACACCTCAACTTGGTCAAAACTTAATGAAATTTATTTTTATTTTTTTAATCCTATAGTATGTGAAACATAGAATGCGACACATGTTTTAGATTCAAAAAATGTGATACTGCTTGAAAGCTATAGATGTTTTTCAATTAGTCTGTCAATTAGGACTTTAGTTGTAATTTGAATAGAAAATGAAGAATAATTACTTATTAAATTCAAAGCGAAGCATAATTTATATTGGTGGAAAGCTAAGAATCTCTTTTAAAAACCCTTTTGGTTTCATTAATTTTGGGTTAAAAAAAAGTCGTCAGCCACATACCCATCATATTGCCACTTTTTGGCCCATCATGATCCTGCACATACCCCATAGTTACATTTTATCATCCCCATTGCATTATAGTTACATTTTAGGTTAGTTTGTTTTATGTTTGCATTTGAGCATATGCATAATCATGGAGAGTTCACTATAGTTTCATATCATCTCACTCATCTCCACTTGTTCATTCATCATTAACATCATCCTTCGTTTATCTTTGCATCCATTATCCTTTCCATCATTTTGTTTCATTTAGAAGCACACCACTATTCATTCCAGCACACATTTGCACATAGAGATCATCTTAGGTTGTATATTAAGCATCAAATCTCATTTTCTAGGTAGTCATTTTAACAACCTTTGTGCCCATATAAATCTGAGGGCCAAACAATTTAATAAATCCCTAGAAATACAGGACAATGATACATATTTGAAAGATTTGATTGTATTACAAATAGAGTAGTTTTACTTGCTTCAAACTTTGAATGTAAACTGTCTCATTAAGGTTTGTGTTGACATTAGAATATACCTCTCCACATTCAACACACAAACATCATCAATTGATGAATAACATATGGTATGATTATTTCCTTGACATGTATCAATCCTATCACACTTGGGAATTCAACATGGTATTGCTACCATGATACCACAAATTGATATGTTGATCGTATGATATCTTCCAATTCTGACCATGATATGAAGAAATGCACTTTGAATGGGGACAATGGGCCTCTATCACCACGAAGACCATATCTTCCAATTTGGACATTATATGAAGAAATGCACTTATGAATGAGTACAATGGGCCTCTATCACCATAGACCTCTATATTAGCTGCCTTCTTAGTTACCTTCTAGCTCTATTAGAATCAACATGTTAATCTATTTTAAAATAAGAGAAGTTCCCATAAACTTTGGGAAATTTTTTCTAAAGCCTGCATTAAACATGTAAAGATTACTATTTTAATATAATTATTTGAAATTTAATTTGCATTTTATATAAATGGTTTTCCTGTCTTATATCAAGAAAATATAACCGTAGTTACTTAGATCTTTAACAAGCTCATTTGTATGTAGGGAAACCCAAGATGGTTAATGGGACATTGCTTATGACTTCTAAACTCATAAACCTTTAGTCTAAGCATTTGGCATGTTTAATTTTCTACACGTGTATTTTTAGATGGGACATTGCTTATGACTTCTAAACTCATAAACCTTTGGAAGCATTTAGCATCTTGGTAATAATGTTCAGGGTATCCTCAATATAGCCAGCATGGGCACGAAAGCCAACCATGCACACCTAATGATCAACTATATATGTAAATTGTAATGCAATAAGGGTTACTAACGTGTGAAGTATGTGCAACCCTCATCCACTAAACCTACATGACTGCATGCACCTAGAACCCAAGCAAAGCTTACATTGTTAGGATGTGTTCCAGAGTGCTTCATTAATTCAAAGATTTTGAGAGGTTCCTTGCAAAATTCATTTTGTGCACATTCTGAAATCAATCATTTCATTCCATGATATGACATCTCTTTGAGGCATTATGTCAAACAATTCAGGTGTTTTGTCTACGATTCTACATCTTGCATATATGTCTACCAAAGCATATCCAACCATATCATTTGACAAAAATTCCCCTACCATTATGCTTTGGTGCATGTTCATAGCCCATCCCAAAGCTCCCAGTTTGGCACAAGTAGGGAGGACTCTGGCATTTTACTTGTGGAAATTTTATCAAAATTATATAATAATCAGATAAGAACCCTTTTCTATTGAATAATTGACTAAAAAATTGAAAATTTGAGATATTTGCATTTGATATACTTATATCTGTGTTTCTTTACAAGTTTCTAAAGGCCTTCTGCAAAATTTTGGGCCCAAGACAGGGTTCTTGATACCTCGATCACTGAGGTTTGCAAGTTTCTGAAGCTAAAATGTGCTAATTGAAATCTTGTCAATTTTTTTTTTCCTTTATATCATTTATTATTCAAATATATAGCCAATTTATCTTTGCATGTATTCTACCATTGCAGGCTGGTTTTACTGAAATTGGTGTCGGTGCAGCATATTATGGACTAGAACCCATTGTGGAGTTCATGAAATTCAATTTTGCTATGCAAGTTGGTGTTTTTACTACTCTTTAAGTGTTTTTCTTTTGGTTTTGAATGCTATTTTGTTTGTCACATAATTTTGTACTCTAGTTTTGTTTATTCGAGTTTCATTTATAATATTTTGTTCACTAGGAAGAGTAATGATGTGATCTACATCACTGCTATGCCCTTCCTATTGTGTCCATGTTACCATAGCAGTAAGTCCACAACTAGAAAATTGGTTGCATGCCTTTATCCATAGGAGTTATTAATTACCACCTTATAATATTGAATATCCTTATATTCAATTACATTAGCAATATAAGAAAATAATGGAAATTATCTTTGAACAACTTGGATGAGATTCAACTGTTCCACCTAGTACCTCAGTGACTTTTTTTCAATTTATTTTTCTCTTTGGAGAATGAATACATCTGACTGAATCCTTTTCTATATTCCTAATTCTGAAATGTTTGTCCTCGCTTGAGACAATAAATTTGAATAAACTATTGCAATTCTATCTTATTAATCCTATCATTATATAGTCACCTTGGAGTTTGGATGCACAATTCCATATATATATATATGCATTTTAGACATGTCTATTTTTTGTCTAGCCAGTTTCAAACTTTCAAGTATATATAACATTGTATTTCAATATTTTGTAGTAGATGGTAAACACTTTTCCTATTCTATCATGGTCCATCGATAGGTGTCACTTCCTCTGATGCCTTTAGCCTTTTATCGTTGCATCAGGGGAACCGGGTTTTATGTTGGCCAAATAACCTTTTGTTATGCTGATATTTGTGTTATGAGTTTCTTTCATCGGTCTATCAGTGGAGCTATGAGGGGTGTTCCCCTGATGTAGTAATGTTAGGCTGATAGTGTTACTGATGTGTGAAGTATGTGCAACCCTCATCCACTAAACATGCATGACTACATGCACCTAGAACCCAACCAAAGCTTGCAATGTTAGGATTGTTAGAGTATGGTGATCACTGAGAGGGGGGGTGAATCAGTGATCAAAATCAACTAGATTTAAAAAATGCAAACTTTCAAGATAATTCAAATATTTTGCTAAATAAAGACAACAATCATCACAAAAAATTTGACACAGAAATTTTCCTGAGTGGAAATCCTCTAAGGTAGAAAACTACTCAAAATTGGCCTCACTGGCCTTATCTTATCAATTTAACAATTACAGTGCCTCACTAGCAGATTTGTCTCATTGACAATGATGCTATCTCACTAATAGACTTTTGAAGTGTAGATGTATGAAAGAATTGTAAACACAGAGTTGGTCTCTGTTTCAATAATAACATACTCTATTCTGTAATGACCTCAGAATAAGAGTCACAAAGTTCCAAGCCTCAAAAACAATATATTGTCCTTCAAAACAATATAATCTATACTTTTCAAATCCTCGCATCATTCAATCCATTGAATGAGTAATATGAAACATATATATGTTCTCTGCTTAGGAGTAAAGAATTTGTTTGAAAACTGTATGAGAAATTGCCGCATAAAACTAAACCAACAACTGCCTTTGCCAATTACACAACATTTTTTCATGCAAGTATGCAACTATAATCCATTGCAATAAACTTGTCAAAAAGGTATTTAGTATAACCAATAGATAACTACCATATACCTTATAACAAAACGACATCCTTGAAAGATGTATAACAACACACATAAGCCCACAAGACAATTTGATAAACCTATAATCTTCAACAACAGGCCCGATAAGGGTTGTTTTATTTTTAACAAAATAAACACAAATTATTACAACCCTGACACAAGGGTAAACATTACTTTAACAAATCCAAAATGAGTTTTCAAACAAGTATTTACACACCAAGATTATAGAGGCACACCTTAACAACAACTGTTATAACCCAACAAAACAATAGCTTTCAATGAACACTTAACAGTCATAAAGTATTAAAGCAGAAACCCAATACATGCAGCCAAAACTCCCAGATAAAGTAGAAACAATTACTAACAGTGTATCCACATCGATTCATAGAAAAAAAGTATTCTGTAAAGCCAAGACAACGGAGAGGACTACACCTGGGCTGATAGAAGAAGTCATCAAAATACCAATTCACCATTGCTTGCTCACTCGGCCTACGCCTTAGATAGGTTCTTCTTTACAACCATGTCATGATTAGGGTAAGTCAAAACATCAAATAAAATGAAACAACTGTCGATGCTTAACCAAGACTTTCAAAGTCTTTTTCAAAAATAGCATAATAATTTTTCATGTCCGTGCATTTTGATGGGAAAGAATTCCCAATAAAGTCAAAATAAAAAACAATGATCACCGACAACTCTTTGCCACCCTTTTTGCCTTGTGCTTTGTAGAAAACACTTAGTGTGTTAATATGCCACTCTTTGAAAAGAAACTTCTATTCACAAAGATTTCAAGTTCAAGTTTGGAGAACAATATTACTTTGTGAAAAACAATGTAGCATAAATCCCCCTTTGCTTTTTGTTTGAAGTGACCTTTAGAAGAAAACCTTAATCACTACACTTTATCAAAGGTGCCAATAGAGATGCAAAAATAACTTTATGATACCAAACTGAGCAAAGGCCAGACTAGTTATGTTACCACAAAATTATGCCAAATACAAATGAAGATGCTACAAAATGAATTAGCATGGATATATAAACTCATGCAAAACTGAAAGAAATCACCATGTGCACAACCTGTTACCTCAACCTTAGTGTATTGACATTAATGCCAAACGATACTGAGGGAAAACAAGGATGTGTTCCAGAGTGCTTCATTAATTCAAAGATTTTGAGAGGTTCCTTGCAAAATCCATTTTGTGCACATTCTCCAATCAATCATTTCATTCCATGAGATGACATCTCTTTGAGGCATTATGTCAAACAATTCAGGTGTTTTGTCTACAATTCCACATCTTGCATATATGTCTACCAGAGCATATCCAACTATAACATCTAGGTATCTTTTTAATTCCTCTATATTTCATCAATCTCTTTACTATTTGAACCTTGTACAGATGTTTTAGAGAACATAAGTTGCAACATTTTTAGGATCCAACTAAAAAAGCAGTGTTGCTGGAAATACTCAGCCTATATTCACTATTAGCCTATCATTACTACATCAGGGGAACTCCCCTCATAGCTCCATCGATAGACCAATGAAAGCATATCGACAACACTATAACATATCAGCGGAAGATAACACAACGTCCCACCGATGGGGCGATAACATGCTTAACCATGATAGAAATATAATAATCAAGTTAGTTAATTGGTTAGCTAGGTTCGTTGATTAATGTTTTTTGACTTGGTATAAATAAAAGCTAGTCTTGGTAGCTAATTTTTTGCCACTCAAAAAATCATGAAAATGAGGTGCTGCCCCCAGACCCCCATGAGGGGCACTACCCCTTGACTCCGTTAGCGGTGTTTCCCCTATACCCCCATGAGCGGCGCTACCCCTTGACCCCTCTGGGGGCATTGCCCCCAAACCCCCATGAGGGGAGTTGTCCCTCAACCCCGTTAGGGGCATTGCCCCTAAACCACCACAAGGGGCACTGCCCCTCGACCCCATTGGGGGAATTTCCCTCAAAATCCCATTGAATTCATTTGATTTTCTAGCTACTCTCCAAGTCCAAATTTCCAAGTTTTCCTACAAGTCTTCTTTTTTACAAAAACAATTTGCTATTTTCATTTTGTTTCATAATATCAACATCAACGCATTCCACATGAGGATGCCATTTTGTACCCAATTTGCTTTCAAATCAATCATATACAACTAGACTCAGCTTGTTTCTTTTATGTACTGATTTATTGACTGATTGGATGCATCTTATCATTGAATTTTGTAAAAAAAATGCGTTTTTAGTGAAATTTAAGCAATTTTTTAAGTTGCCGAGTTTTTTTCGAACCAAGTTTTTCAGGCTTGTCAAGTACTTGCAATTTGTGAGTTTTCCAACTATGTGTTAATGAGTAAACAGAGTCAGAAGAAAGTTGAGAGAGGAGAAGACTTGGTTTTTGAGGTCCCAATCTAGTTCAGCAAAAGAAAACACCAAGGCAACACTAAAGGCCATGTCGTTGAAGCCTCTAATCTTGTGTTGTAAAACTCATAGTAGGTAAGAGACTTGCTAGAACTATTTGCTTAGGTTTGCTTGAGATGTTTCCTAGGCCTACAAGTTATGTGTTTCTGTTTTCCTTAGGCCAAGCATTTTCTCGAGTTTTAAACTTATGTTTAACAAACCAAATGCAATTGCTAACTTTTCACTATGGTGGTAGATAAATGATTCTTTTTTCTTCTATTCCACAACATTAAGTAGATATAAGAGAATATTCTCCTAGTGAAAATGGTGATAATAAATCGAGGAATGAATTAGAACCAGCATTTGTGATAGATGTGTTGGAAGAGACAGGGGTGAGTTTCCATGGTTTCCTTTGTGCTTATATGTTGCCTTTAAATTGAAAATTGATGTTTGCTAGTGCTATGTCTGCCATATGCGTCTTTCAGTCAATTTGCAATGTGTACTTGCTCAAATACATGCATATGCTGCCATAAATTGGATTTGACAGTGCTTTTATTCTACTGCATATGTGTGGCTCTTCAGATCCACAAAATCAATGGTCTAACAATGAAGTGTGTTGATTCAAAAATATTTATATGACTGATTTCTACTTTTACTTGTTGTAGGCAAGAACTCTGCTTGCAATTAATTTATCACATAATTTGTAATGTTAGTAGTAGCATAGATTCAAAGTAAACAAGTAAAATAATATACCAAACATTGAATGATATAATAAACCTAAGAATTTATCTTGGAGAAACCCAATGTAAGAAGGTCTAGAAAAGTCGATCTATGCCTTTTCATCTCCACTATCATCATTCAAGATTTAGAAGCCATTTGTTTGAATTATGTCTTCAAGAACACCGTGGGCTTTCTTTAGTACCTCTAAATACTTTATATACTTTCCTTGCTTTCAGAACTTGAATAAGCAATGTGCTACTCACTGCACTTAGATGTGCAACCTTCCTACCTCTCTTTGAAGGATCACTAATGCTAGAATGAGTTACTATTTAGATGCTCATATATGATGGTAACCCAAAGCGGTTTATTTATACAATCATGTGAGCCACTGAACTATACAGAGGATTCTAAATACACCTCACATGAAATTACAAAAGAGGAAATGCTTTATATGAGTTTGTATTTTTGCCAAAAAAATTGGCATGAGAGAAATATGTATAAGAAATTAGGCATGTTTGGCATGTGATGAATGCCTATGAAACGTGGCAAATTTGGCTTGAGCCAACTTCGTACATATACTCTATATTTCCCTGCTATGGGCACTAGGATGTTTGCTTCCTCCTTCAGCATATTTTTGTACCTGTTCTTCCTCTGACTGGCCTCTATATTCTTTGTTTTTCCATATCTGTATCATGCAATGAGTGTAAATTTTTTTCAAAGCACTTCATTAGTGATAGAAACTGTTAAGGAAAGTTGATTATCTTAAAAGAGTCACGATAATATTTTCAGGATCAATTTCAGATCACAATGTGCATAAAATCAAAACCATAGTGTTGAGTTTTGGACTTTGCATAGACTTTACAAACCGTTTTTTCCTTCAGACTCAGATTTGCCATTAAAACTTGGTAAATTGAAAAAACATTGAAGAGTAGTGAATTTCGAAGGAACTAATTATATTGCATCTCATATCAAAATATCTTCTAAAACTCATTGATCAGATATACCATACATGTATAGACATTGAAACAAGTAAAACATGCCACAAATTTCATTCTTGAAATCTAATATAAAAGAAAAAAATGTCCTAACATTTGATATCCTTCAAATTGTTTTTTGGTACACAAAACAGTGGATTTATAAATCAATGTACATAGTACTAGCAAAAAAAACATAGAAACATCAAACAAAGGTTGAGAGGAGCCAAACCTCTTAACATTAACTCCAAGTCATTGGAGCTTGTGCCTCTTTAAGCATGTCAAAGAAGCAGTTGCAGCCATTTCATCTACAAATGATGTAGCATCATCTTCTTGGTCAACTTCTTTGTCTCTAGCTGCACAGGCTTGAACCTCATCCTCCCCCATTGTCACCAAATCTACCTCATGATTAACTTGATCAACTCATGCATGGTCCTTTGAAAAATTAGGGTCATCCTTGGTGATCTATGAAGATGTAGAATCATACTCCTTCAACTCTATAGGGCTAATTTTTTTTTGTGTTTCAAATTCTCTTGTGGTGGAGGTGCAAGTTGTAACACATAAATACAAGGTTATTTAACTTTTGCATTGACATCTTGTTGTTGGAGTCTATGCACACAAATATATTCCAACAACACTTAGAACTTGAAGTGTTGCATGTTTGGCTCAAAACTTAGATGGCAATTCTTTGAAGATCATGCACTTTCATGCCAAAATTATACCACTATGCATTTGTAAGAAAATTAAAATGTTTAAGAATAAGCTTTACAAATACTACAAATTCAAAATTTGATAATAAAGAAGGAAAATCATTGAATTTTAAATCAAAATTTCAAATTTCAATTAATTGAATTTTTAGATGGGGCAATAGTTGTTCTTGCTATCTTTGCATGTCTCAAGAAAAGAGATCTCTCAGAGCTCCTTTGTAGATATCAATTTCAAATATGAACTTCAACCTATTTTAGAACTTGGCTTCATAGCCTCTATGATAGTGTAGAGGCCTCCCATAGCCTTCTCGTTAGCCTTGAAGCTATCAAGAAACTAGAAGGTTGGGTTGAGGAAGTATGACAAGCATGAAGTGGCCTATGGATTTGTTTTATCAATTGCTAGTCAATGATATCCGAATGAGCATATACTTGGCCTCCACACCACCATAAAATTGTCTATGTGCTCCTTTGCTTGGTTCATTCCCTTGTAGATGTAACCCATTGCTGGCTTTTCTCCATCAACAATATTAAGGAGAGAAACCAACGGCTCAGTCACCTATTAAATGTCAAGATTGAATGAACTTTAGTCCACCTTCTCTATCAAAATTGGGCCTCAAAGATCATCAATAGGAGGAGCTTTGAACTCTTTACCAACTACAACAAATACATTATCATTGCATGCCAAGAAGGGGACCTAAACCAGTAAAAAATAGTAAGAATTTGAATAACTTAAAGCCTCAACAAAACTTGAAAAGTAATAATAAAAAAAATATAATAAAAATGAGACAAAATTAAAATGTTACCTTGCTGCATTGAAGGGAATGTCACAAAAATACCAGAAATTCCCAATTGCATTCTATGCTGCTTTATGGCTGTCTTTCTTCAAATTAATGCTTTCTAACAATGGTTGGTAACCAGGAGTAGTGCGCAGCACAACTCAACTCTCCAAATTGCTAGTTTTATGCCAAATGCTACTAGAACCCAATTCACTTCCACTTATGGGCATTGGAGTGGTGGAAGGCGCAACAAGTTTGTTGGTTTTGTCTTAATCTTTGTTCCTTATTTTATATGAATGTTTTCAATTGTGTTGTCACTTCTCTCACAACGTTAGCCTCAACACTTGGGTATAAGGAAACATCATGTTTAGGTATATAGGAAAGGTGGTATTTGATAATTTGAGTCAATTAATGGCTCCATCTAGAAACTCCACACCACAATATTTGCAAAACACTTGCCCTTTCTTTGGCCTTGGCCTACCATGCTTTCAAGTAGAGTCTTTCTTTTGTGTATCATACATTTAAAAATTGAAAAACCTACATCATGGAGAGAAAATTGTAATGGTTACTACAAACATGCAAGCAACGAAGCTAAAAAATGAAATAAAAACTTTTAAAAATGAATAAGAAAGATAAAAATCAGCATAAAATAGAAATACTGTTTGTTTTAGGCTTTTCAATTTTACAATGTATAAATGTTAATTTTGCTTGTTATGAAGAAGCATCTCCTAAAAATAGCTTATAGATAGTGTGGACACCACTTTGTATTTTATTACAGTGTCATTTACTTCTTAAAATGTATTTTCATTTCCTTGCATCTTTCTTTTAAATAATGCTCTAGGATGATATTGTTCAACGCTGTTATTGGGATTTTTGCTATTGGTCTGATCTAAGACGAGAATCAAATGCAGTTCCATCAGATGTCACTCTTCAATCCATTTTGGAAAGTTATGACAAGAGCCGTTGGGCTCGCTGTTTGAGTGAGCTTGTGCAGTATGCTACAGAATTGTGTCCCAATGCTATGGAGGAAGCAAGGTAAGACTGTTTGTTGCTGGTCTTAGTAGCTTTCTTAAAGATCTAATTTCCTTTTCTAGACTTGCATTTTGCAACTTCAGCACAAGATCTATGCCACGGGTTGCTAAAGGAGTTCAAAATATGATAGAATTTTTACTATTTAATAACTTATCATTGAAAGTTTTTTAGCAGTTGCTTAGGTAGTAACATCTTCTATGATTATTTGGAGAACATTTTGTAAGCCCTTCTCTAATAGAACCTCCTCCAATAAATCACATGTCAAAGCTGCAGTTTATCTTTTCTGAGCTGTCAATAGATTGCTAAAAGATAGCATTATATGTGGAAGCAATAAGAACATTGAGCAGCTCCTTTTTTCCTAATTTGGCTTTGCTCCTCAATAAATTTGTTTACATCAGCTACAGATTCATTTAGTATTATCCTCTGATATTGTTAATTATTGAGGCTTGAACCCCAATCCACAAATTGCAAAGGAGTTGACCTTTGTTGGTACATATTGAGACCTTGCAACATTGGATGACAGGTCTGAGTGGAACCAAAAATTGTTGATCGCTAATCTTAGTCATGTTGGGCCCATTGTGAACTGGCGCTTTAAGTAAGAGGGTAGCATTGAGAGTAGAATAAACAAAAAATATGAATGTAAACTGGGTGCAGAAAATCCTTAGTCTAAATAAATGTTGAATTTATTTATAGGCAAACGAAGTAGAGGAAATTTTAATATAGTGAAATGCATGTGAAATCCAGGTAAAGATGGTCATTTTGATTGATGAGAATGACTCCTTGTCTGATAATTTCCATGGTGAGTATTGGTAAGAAAATTCTTTTGACTCTTGCTCACCTGTGCAAATGAGAGAAAGCTGTGCCAAACATGAATATGTCATAGCAGAATTTCAGTGCCCTAGGGTCTCCTGTACTCCTGCCCTGCATAAGGAATAGGTAAATGGAAAATTTATTGTTTTGCTTTTAGTGGGGGCAGTAGTGTGAATTTTCTATCTTAGTCCTGACGCAAACTTCACAAGTCACAGTGTGAATCTCATGAGTATGACTGATTGGAGGCCAAAATTGTCTTTTTGTATGACTTGCCAAGGTGAGTATGAAGGTTTTGGAAAAAGTGAAAAATTTGTAAACCATCCGCTTGATGTGGCCTTTATGCACAATATTCTCTAAAGTTTGATATTGCATTCATCCCCTACATTTAGTAGGGTGATCGATTTGGTTGCTACACAATTACCAATATAGCTTTATATTTTTGGTTTGTCTAGTCACAAGCTTGTGTCAATTCCAATTTTTTTGCTTTAAATTTTATTTTTCTTATCCATTTTGAACCTAATAATTTTAATTATAAGTTGGCAAGATCAAGCCTAAAATATGAGCCACTTATATGCAAGGCTTATATTTTAGCATCACTTGAAGAGTGAACAATAGTCAATTTGCTCCCATACATGAGGTTTTATTGGTTTGTTTACTCAGTTATCCTCTAAATTATGTATTCAATTTTGCACCTTCTTTAGTGTATTGGAAATCAGACAGGCTCTTTTTTTGTGTGCACAAAGAGAAGGCATGCCCTACCTATTGACTTGTTTGTTTAGAAGATGCAAAATTAACATTACTTAGGGTTGCTAATCCAAATCTTTGATTATTCCATATGCATATTTGTGCAATGCACTTGAGTACATGTATTAAAGTTTACACTTTCAAATAATATTTATGAGAATTTTATGCTCTCTTTAGATGTAACTATTTTAATTTGAATAGGGATTTAAAGTCTCAAGAATGATGAAATTCAAGGTAGGTGTTGGAGGATTAGAAACTATGAGGAGTTGTGTTGCAAATTCTGCTTTAGACATTGGGGTGTAGTAAAAGCATGAAATTGTTGAACTGCCATATTTGTAAAATTCTTTCTCATCTATTTTGATCTCATTTAAGTTATTAAAAATGTCCAGCTTGTGAAAAGGAAAAGGGAGGGAGAGGATAGACAAAGACACAAGAAGAAATGCTCCTAGAAGCTGCACAAACAGGTGAGATTCTTCTTTTTCTTTCTTTTCTTTAACAACTGTATGGAAATTTTGCTGATTAGGACCATGCAGTCTATAATGTGGGACACTGTTCTAGGCATGGTAGAGGGTGCTATATGTAGCTGGATTCTTAAATGCATTTTCATTTTTCAAATTAGAGTTATATTATGACATGGATTTAGAAACCATTTTAAAGGTTCTATATATATAACGTTGTGTTTTTTTCTTGGGAATCAACATAAAATACAAAATGTAAAATAGTTCATAAAAAAGAATGAGCATCAGAGTATGACCTTTTCTTTTGAGAAAAAGGGAAGCTTTTATTTATTCATAGAAAATAGTTAAAAAAAGTACAAAAGATGATTGATAGTAGAGTCAAAAAGCTGGACCAAGGGCGGTTTAGCAAAGACAGTGGAGTGCTTAGAGGCCATCAAGCGTTTCATCTCCTTGGGTTCGAAGATGTCTTGTACAAGCTGAATGGGGACATAAATGTATTCCTTCCTTTGCCTTTCTGTTGGTAAGAGAATTTAATTTTGTAGGAATAAGCTGCCAGCCAACCTGGTCAAAATATTGAAGAATCTTTGAAACCTAATTAAACAAAAGACAAAGTTGGATAGATCTAACGACCTGTTTACCTGAGAGGCATTTGATTATTAATTTAGAATCCCCACAATGGTAGGATTATTGACCTTCTCTTTGGCTGCAAGAAAAAGACTGCATTTTTAGCACATGAATTCAACAACAATGTTGGAAGCCTGTTTGAGATTTATGCTGAAGTCTAATATCTTAAGTTCGTGTTCAGACCGCAACACACTGCAACAATAGTAATGTTGTTATTGGCTTTCAAGGCACTGCAAATAAAGAGAGCACATTATTTCAAGATTGCCACTGATATCAATTATTACATTATTCACATTGGTTGATAATATAAACGCAGGTCCCTCTAAGTTCCTGTGTACCTACATTCTAGGGACACCCTTCTCTTGGAAATGTGGGGATTTTTGGGGGAGGGGGAGTGCATCCCTGTGGAAAACTAGTTGCAAAGGCTCTTGCAATTCAACCACCCTCTCCAAGTGAGTGAAATAAAATGCACATTTGGTTTCAATAGGTCTAATGAATTC
Source organism: Sequoia sempervirens (assembly GCA_007258455.2). NCBI lineage: Eukaryota > Viridiplantae > Streptophyta > Pinopsida > Cupressales > Cupressaceae > Sequoia > Sequoia sempervirens. Next base: position 313,115,303 of record VDFB02000015.1, read on the forward strand.
AGGACCAAAATATTGCATGTGATTTTGGTCCATTGGCTACAAATGTTTGGTCCACTCAATTTTGTCAATGTCCTTGAGTGCATTGTACATGGCCTGCACACAAGGTATTAAATAGGTATATGCTTGTATTGTTGCACATATTCCACATTTCTCACAATCTTTACCACATTGTTAGTGTTAACCTCCTCAATGACATCTTAGAGGATTGAAACTAGAACTTCACATCCTTGTAGTTTCCCAAACAATAAATTGCTCTAAGGAGCTAAGACCTCTCCTTACATGTGACCACGATATTCATGAATAGAAGGTGTCGAATGTCCATCTAGCCATCCATGATAATGCTGCATATATGGGAGACCCATGTAGCTTCGATATGCTAATCTTTAAATATTTCTTATCAAGGATAGTAGTACATGTTATATTGTCTTGGGCTTCTATATGAAGTCTTAATCTAATAGAAGAAGAGGGAGGCTCTTTAAGGAATTACCTGAGATTGATTAGGCCCTTCTTTGAGTGTTAAGGTACTTTAAAGGACATCTTGATGTAATTATAGGGAATAATTCTGCCATTATGTATGATCTCAACAAACATCTTAATTTCTCCAGATAACCAACACTTTGTAGAACAACCTCTAGTCATAGCTAAAATTTTCTTTTTAGATGCAACATGTCACTTGATAGATCTAAAGGCTTGCAAACAAGGTTCTGACCAAAAGAAAATGTCACACTCTACTACAAATGTTTAACTGACTAGTGAACAATCATTTTGATTTGAGACCTACCTATACATTAATGATTTAGTATTTAACAAATCTCATTAAAATATTCGAGTAAGATTTCTATTTTGGAGCAACAACATTTTGACCTCACTTGAAGTTTGATAATGCCAGCCTATTGTCTATCATGTATTTAATAATTTTCTTTAAGCATTAAACAAAAAGGATGTGATTTTTTATGAATAGAATTAAGAACATCATATATTTGAAAAATAAGTATCTTCTGTTTGTTTTTGTTTGGAGCACTAAAAGGAATTTAATGCTTTTATAGAGATCATGAACATACAACATTTGGAAAAAATGTTAGCACGGGAGGAAGAAGTTAAGAAAAAAGCCATTACTAACAAATTTGTATATTCAGGTCTAATAATAAGCTTCTATTTAAGGGATGGTAAATATCTTTCATAGATGAACCAACAATTTATTACATGCTTAATACAATAGTTATTGTTTTAAAGTCACAGATTGTTTGTTGGACATGCTATCATAGAGCATAGTATTTTTTTGCTATATATCTTAAGTTTAAACTTTTGAAATAGCATTTTAGCAAATAAATCTCCACGTAGGATCATCATGCATTGATTTAGTTTCTCCTTTTATTTATTGCACTTAAAATATAAGTTGTTGGTTTCCTTTAACTAAGTTGCTGACTTCAGGGAAGAACACTTTGGAGTTTACTAGTGTGTCGAATTTCCATCAGAAATCCTTTCAAAATCTGCCCCCTATAAGATGATCATCCCAATTCGGTTTAAGCATTATCATACATTTGAATTCTTCTTAGATGCTTCCAAATAATAATGTTTTTTGACTTTAATATATCAATACAAAGTAAAGAACAAGATGTCAATGCACACAATTTACTTGTTTATCATTATATTTATGGTTGCAGATCCCTCGTGCAGGTAGTGCACACATCTAAAAATGTCGAGTTTAATTCTTATAACATATTTTTTAGGTAGAAGGTAACATGGTACTATATTCACAAAAAGCTGCTTAATATCTAAACCATCAAACGAATGGGGGTAATCATGACCAAGTGAAATTACTAGGAAAAATTTTACACATTTCTATTTAGAATTTTATTTCTTAGCATTTCCTTGCAGATTTGTCTTCCCTTAGATAAATAAATTTTACACATTTGTGTGAAGTATGTGCAGCCCTCATCCACTAAACCTACATGACTGCATGCACCTAGAACCCAAGAAAAGCTTACATTGTTAGGATGTTTTCCAGAATGCTTCATTAATTCAAAGATTTTGAGAGGTTCCTTGCAAAATCCATTTTGTCTATGATTCCACATCTTGCATATATGTCTACTAGAGCATATCCAACTATAACATTTGACAAAAAATCCCCTACCATTATGCTTTGGTGCATGTTCATAGCCCGTCCCAAAGCTCCCATTTTCGCATAGGCAGGGAGGACTCTAGCAAAAAAAAAAAAATTATACCTGCCAATTGTATTCGTTTGAAAGTTTCGAAAGAATTTTCAATAAAAAAATTTCTATAAAACCTACAATCATTGCATTCCATGAGATGACATCTCTTTGAGGCATTTTGTCAAAAAGTTCACGTGCCTTGCCTGTGCTTTCACATTTTGCATGCATATCTACCAGAGCATTCCCAACCATAATATTTGGCAAAAATTCACCTTATGCTATGCTTTGATGGATGTACATACCCTATCCAAATCTCCCATTTTATTATAGGCAGGGAGTATGCTAGCAAACGTTGTGGAATCTGGCTTTACACCTGCCAATTGCATTTTCTTGAAAGTTTCTAAAGCCTTTTCAACAAATCCATTTTGTGCATATCCTGCAATATTACAATCTGTAGACCACATTTCTTATAGGGATACTTTCATGCATTGTCTATGCATTGATGTATATTCATATCTTGTTTCAAAGCTCCCATTTTGGCACATGTAGGGAGGATGTTGGCAAAGGTTGTGGAATTTGGCTTTACACCTGTGAATTGTATTCGCATGAAAGTTTTTAAAGCCTTTCCACCAAATTCATTTTGTGCATATCTATTGTAGATGTCCTTAAGCTATATGAAAAAGGTGTATATACAATTTGAGATCAATTGATAAGCTGAGACATGTAATGTTAATTTGATTTAGATTTTACTTAAGATATAATTTCATTGTGTTGTTGAATTTCATAGTTCAATAATTGGGATTTTTAATAATCTTTTATACCCAAAGTGTATGTGATAGAAAGAAATTGGGTATTCATGTCGATTACTTTGAGAATTTGAATGATCTTGAGTTCATAAGTACATAGTGATAAGTTTTGAAAAATAATATTATTTCTTGTTGCATTTATCACAGAAACAAAGGCCTCTTTTGATTGTAGCAGAGGATGTAGAGAGTGAAGCCTTGGCTACTTTGATCTTTAAAATTGATGATTTTTTTACTAAATTGATAATGTTTGAAGTTTCTTTTTCATGTTGAGTCCAATTAATAAGTTTAATGTTGTGTTGTAACTTGCAGGTGAGTATGTTGATATGATAAAGGCTAGCATTGCCGATCCTCTAAAAGTTATCAGAATTGTATTAGTTGATGTAGAAAGGTAAAACTATTTATCTTTATTATAATTAGTGGAACTTGCAACTACAATATCTGATAAAAATATACTTCCAAATATGATTTTTATGGATGTTCATATGCTCATCCAAAGGTCCATTTCACACAAAGGCAAGAAGGAAACTTTCAGGCATATCAATTACAAATTTACAATAAAAAATCAAGCTATTGATCAGTTGTTCAAGAATAAGGCAATTGTATATCACTAATTGAATATTGTCTATTTGTTTGTTGTCTTGCATGAATTCATTGTTTTTAAATATTGTAAGAGATAACTAGGAAACAATATATCTAGTGCCTACGTTTAGGGTGCCATAGTTGGAAAGGGAAAATAAAATGTTTGAATTTTATCCTTTGTATAATTTGACTTTTCTGATTTTTTGATGTGCAAATTTCAAAACCTTATTTTCAGGCTGCAACTCCAAATTGGAGAAGTGAAAGGTGAATACCAGGGAGGAAGAGTTTGGAGGAGCCAAAACCAATAGCGGCGGGAAAGTTGTGGATTTGCAAAAGGATTAAATGGGTCGAGCCCCTATAGGAGGTGGATGCCCTTCCAAAAGGACTACAGTTAAGGAAGGGGAAAATAGTATAAGTATATGAAAATAGGAGTATTTTTTTTATATAGTGTCTGTAAGTTGTATAGTGCCACTGAGACATTGAATGTAACCAATGATATTTTGATTTTCCAATGAGGCTTAATGAAGTAAATTTTCAGAGTGGTTTTTCCTCCACTCATAAATATTGTGTTGTGGCTCCTCTTGATTTGCAATATGTTTGTGTTTGTGTCTAATCAATCATATTTGTTCAAGCATTTTAGTCTTCATTTCATGGTGCTTCTTCAATATTTGAATATCTATGATACTTGAAGTTTATATGCATAAATCTGTGAGGATTAATTAAGTTGATTTGATTTGTAATGACTAAATATATGAATAAAGTAATGACTAAATTATTCACTAAACACATGACTAAATACATGACTAAATTAATGACTAAATATATGACTAAAGTAATGACTAAATTAATGACTACATATATAATTAAAGTAATGACTAAATTGATGACTAAATAAATGACTAAAGTAATGACTAAATTAATGACTAAATATATGACTAAATTAATGACTAAATATATGACTAAAGTAATGAATAAATATATGACTAAATAAATTACTAAATTAACGACTAAATCAAAGACTAAATCAATGACTAAATATATGACTAAAGAAATCACTACCATGACTAAATAAATGACTAAATAAATTACTAAATCAGTGACCAAATCAATGACTAAAAATCAATGACTAAATAAATGACTAAAATAGTTTAGTCATAAATTTGGTGGTGTTATAAATGGCTACAAATAAACCACTAATAGTCACGAGATGAAAATTGGTCATTTATATGCAATTTTTAGTAGCTTATTTAGTCATATATTGTTGTTTGTGTACTAGTGAAATGGCTCCAATAGATGTGGATCTTGACTCTTGATCTTGATATGATATAATGTCTTTGAATGCTTGCTTGAATTATGAAACCTACATCACAAATGTTAGCTCAAAAAAACACATGATGCATGAATACTTTGACGTGATTCTTGAATCTTGAATTGATGCCTCAAAATGCTTGATAATTTTCTTTTGAATGATCTTGAATGCTCTCTTGATGATAAATTTTCTATTTTTCTTTAATACTTGAATTGCTAGGAGAAAATATGTGAAGTAACCTTATATTTATACTTGTTTATGTCAAATTTCTTGAAATTACAAGACTACAAGTCGATATCAGATCTAGGAGAATAAAATCCTGCCAATAATTGAATTCAAAATAGGTCCAAGATAAAGTGGGACTCATACACCAGTTAGGGCGTATGAGTTCCAGTAACCTAAGGTTGGGGACATAAATTTTAAGTTCAATGCAATATTCAGGATTAGGCCCCAAAACCTAGTTGGGAACCATACACCCAAGGTGGTGTATGAGTCTCAGATCACTAGATCTGGAACACACAACCCAAAAACATGAATTATGATTGGTCATTTGTTGAGTGTCAAGATTATCCTTAGAGATATACATTAAATAAGGCTTGTGGGTGCAACATAGGACCAAATAAGGCATAAAGAAGCCCAATTTTAGCAGGGAGGGCCAAAACAAGTGTGAAAATGTAAAAGGATATATTTTTCTATGCTAAATTTAGCCCCCACTTTAGTTAGAGGAAGAACTCGCTTCAAACTCACACTAAAGTAGACAAAATCACATCAAGAGTGGTCCAAGTATACCAATACTAGTCAGATAGGATAACAATGATCAAGAGGGTTACACAAGCCCCTAGGATAAAGATCCTATGGCAAACCAACATAGGCACAAAAGAACACACATGTGAATGATGTATGAAGCAACAACAAGATATAACCATACACTACCAGAGACATAAAGAGAAAAGGAAAAATAAAAGAAAGGCGGATCAAGCCTTGATTATTTGTCCAACACGATGTGGATTAGATCTAAGTTGTTTGTCCAAAATTTTTACAAGTGGAACGTGGTTTCCACTATGCAAACCAAACTCATGCTCATAAGGGCTAGTGGAACCTTAGGCCATCCACTAGGTGAGCCCCCACATAGGTGAGACACATACACACACGGCTGGTATGTACTCACACACACAAGCAAGTGGCTATGGGAAAGTCACACCTAAGTTTGGATC
>VDFB02000015.1:313121463-313182896 GCA_007258455.2 Sequoia sempervirens
TTTACCAAACCTTGACCGGTAGATTTTGGCACCATGGTTATCTTGACTATCTTATTAACTTCAAGTCACTACCCTCTTTTGCTATAGTATATACCTTCATAAAACCTATTATTCATTTGTTCCATGTCAAACCTTTGTGATGTTCTACCATTCCATATATATATCCTCTAAGTTTCTCATCATTATACCATCTTTAATTTTTAGCTCCAGTGATTACTTTGAAAACAATGTAGTCTCCTGAAAAACTACTTCCTTTGGAAACCTATCTTAACAAGAAATCCTACACACAAATGATTTATACATCATCCTCAAGGTTCATGGCACAATATTCTCATTAATCCACTGTAATGATATATTCTGTTATTAGATGTGATTGTCCATCTTTATTAAATTGCCACTACTACCCATGAATTATTCTCTTCTTTTTGACTATCCTTTCATGTATACAAAACCTTGGTTTCCTTAACACATATGCATAAAATACATTATGAAGGTGAAATTGAATTGTGAAAAATATTCCACAAGGTTTACAAGAATAAATACACAAGCCAAAATAATTCCATCATTAGCAAATTATCCATTTTAGTTTCACTACAAGACTATCATTAAGAAAAATTCTTAAAAGTACATGTGTAGCCCTTTTGATATTATCATGTTAAACTAATATCAGTGTCTTCCATGATATGAGACTATCCTTTAACTTTGTAAAACTTGTTAATCACCATCCTTTTGAATGATGATAGACCCATAAATAAGTCCTAAGAATGCAAGGTAAAGGCCTCCTCTCTTACATAGATTGCATTACATGTGGAGTTGGTTGAACACCATATGAAGATAGAATTGGAAGATATGTTGAGAGACCAATTTACTAGGGGTGCAAAAGCTGGTGTCTATGGTACTAGCCTATGACATTCAACATCATGCTTGGATACATAGTTGCATAACCTCTTTGTATTTGTGGAACTAGTTGTTCATTGTAATTGTATCCCTTTTGAAATTCCTTGCTCATGTGTTTTGTCACTTAGCCTTGCATCATTCTCCTCATAATTTCATGTAATTTTCCTTTGATACTTAGAAAACACTATCCTTGGATCATGCTGCCCCTATGACCACAATTTTTTTGACCTTTTGACTTCCCTAACCATCGTCATGCTTTACTTTGACAACACTGTCAAAATCATGATGTCATTTGATTAAATATCCTACCAATACCATAACAAGACTACCTTATATCTATGCCAATTTATTATAGGAAATCCTCTATAATTTTGTGAGAGATGCAATTTATTTTAAATTGAGTTTCTCAACTTATATTGTCATATTAAACCTGAGAAGAACATCCATAGAGGCTTGGTTTGTCAATGAAATCTAATAAAAATCTACAAGACTTTCCACGTCTGCTATAGTTTCATCTCATTGATCACACAATATCATTGAATTCACAGATCTTAGATATTGGGAAACAAGAAATATTAGAAATAATAGGGAAACTAGCTCTAAGGCCAAAGTAGGCATGGAAACCTTTCTCATTCCTAGTAACCTTTATCTCAGGATCATTAGGGTAAAATATTTAAACCTTCTTAAAATGTTTGAAATATGCTCTAATCTCTTTCTTGGGTCTCTATCACTCTCAAATATTATAATTTTTTCTCACTGTATCTTCAATTTTGGCCATGACAAGGGTTTGAATAGTGTTTACAAAGTTAACAATCATTAGGGTTTTTACAAAGTTTTCCCTTTTTCTCTTTTTTTGATTGACACCACCATATTGCTATCACCACCATACTAAAAATCACCACCATAGGAAAACAATGACTCTTATATCTGAACAGAAGAAACATACCTAGAAAAATATAACCACTTGGATTTTAGAAAAATATAACCACTTGGATTTTTCTTCTTGAAAATATCTATCATGTGGAAATAATATTTTGCAGCACCTAAAAAACCTCCACTTTTTATGCATCTCACGTTAAGTCTCCTTTCCCTCTTTGCAATGTGGGATGGGTATAAATGACCTTACAACCTCTTCAATTCGCTTGTTGTATTCCCAAAAAACCTCCATATCATCTTGCAATGTGGTCAAAAGATAGAGTAGGATGCACTAGCTTCATGCCAAAAATGTGAGCTCTTTTGTTGCCAAAAAATGAAATCCTTAACTTTCCCAAGTTATGTGGATGAATTTTGACTCCTTCCAAAGGCATCACTCTTTATACCCTTTTCCTTATTTTTCTCTTTTGGCGCTAAAACATAGTGACAATAATAATTTATTTTCCTTTTTCTTTATGATACTAAACTATACACCATGGTGAAATTTATCAACATATTTGGTGACCTTTGTGAAGGTTTTTCCTACTAAAACTTATGACCAATAGCCTTGCATAACCATTAGGTATAGGAGTCAAGAGAATATGGGAAAAACTAAAACAAATGTGACAACAACTGCAACAACTCTTTCTATCAATAAAATAAAGTATTTTCCTTTCTCTAGATATGTACTTTATGTGCAACTATAAATGATCAATGTATTTTCTATGATTTCATATAAATCCTCAACGCATATCTAATTTCTTCAACACCTTATTGCAGAGATATGCATACCTTGTGTAGGTCATAGGTTATGACATTAGTTTGAAAAATTTTGAATTGTGAGAATATCTGATTTTTCCTTTTAGGATTGAGGAGAATTTCATCTTTCCTATGAATTATTGATGCACATGTATGTAAAATCCAAGTTGTGCAAGAAAAAACTTGTTCATTTTGATTATATTGTAAGTCCAAACAATAGTGTATGTTTGAAAGCCATTTTGGTGTATCACCATATTATAGTTTATGTTTCATTACATGTTATCCTTCTCTCTTTTCTTAGCAAGCAACAATAGGTAGCTTAGAATAGATGAAGTTCCAAAGGAACCAACCCTCTCTAGAGTATGATCTCCACAATCTGAGCCCACAATCAGGGAGATCATCCCATGTCTCACGAGGTGGCTAAGTGATTCTATCATCTTAGTGTTTCTCAAGGGTGCACACTTTCGTGACAACATTAACAATCCCCCAAATTTTTTAACATTCTTATTTGTAAATGAATCCCTAATTATAATGTTGAACACAATGATTATTACATTTTACAAAATAAATATAATATTTTAAAAATCTTACAAGACCCAAAATAAGCTAAAAAATATAAAATTGTAGCTCAAGTAAAATATGAGATGAAATAAATAGAATTAGTGCATATTATGCAAAAAAATACACTAAAAATGTAGGACCTAAAAAAAGTTTTATGAACAAGATATGGCCCTTGAAGGGTCCCAAAATGATAATTGGATAGTAAAATCTATAAGAAACCTAAAATTCAAGAAAGTTAGAGAAAATTATAAAACCAATAACACCACTACAAAGACCATAAAATTCTAACCCGCATATATTTAAAAAATCATGCTCGATTTTGAGTCTAAATGACCAAGTTATGATCTTTAAAACTTTTGGTTCAAAATAAAAATAGCCAATGGAGAGGGGTCCTTTTTAAAAAAAATGTTGATACCAACCCATCTACTCACACAAAGTAAAAAATTGCCCATAGATATGGAAGGTATGATGGTACAACTATATAGATGGATAGTGGAAAAAAAATTCCATTGGATCAAATCCTGAAAAGTAAAAAAATATATACAAAATAGGGGATCTTGGGCATTGGGAACTTAATTTGAAGGTTTATTTGGCTTGAAAGAATTAAAAAATGAGAAGCATGTCTAACGCACCATTCAATCCCAACTTATAAAGTTAACTTCCTATTATTTGATCTTGATGAAATCAAAGCCGAAATTGAATTTATGGAGTCTTATAGATGCCATGGAAAAGTTGAAATTACTTCCAAGATTTTGAAAAAAATAAATTGACCCAAATTTCAGACAACACAAGTGCAAAAAATCTAGAGGTTAAAAATATTTCATCAAACTTTTATGATTGACTAGATCATCTAAAGGTGTAAGAGAAGAGCATACTATTTTTCAAGAAACCTACATGTAAAAGATTGGAAACTCCTAAATCCATCAAATATGGAAACTAAATATCTACTCTTCCACAAAATAATCTCTAATATCATGATAGCTTCTATAAAGTCGATGAAAATATAGAAACTACTAAAGGAAATAGATGTAGTAAAAATGTAAATACAAATGAAAAGATATACTCCAAGAGAGTAATGCAAATGCAAAAGAAGAAAAAATAGAATTGAGAAAGCTCAAAAGTATGAAGCTAAATGAATGTAAAAGTGTCTCTAAACAATCTAGAAGAGTGATGATTAATAGACTATGTGAGAGAGAGAAATAAGAAAATATCACCAATGGGAGTACACTAGAAAAAACTCCAAAAATATGAAAGTGTAACTCCTAGGAAAGATGCTAACACCTCACACTTATCTAACACTAATACTCTCTTTGTTAACCTAAGAAATCATAAATAAAAGTATACAAAGAACCTAAGCTAGGAAATAAATAGATACAAGTAAGAATTTTAATATATATGAGAAGATTAAGATCTTTGACCATCATTTAAATGATAAAAGAATTAATTCAAAAGTTATAAATACATTATTAATATAATGTGACTATATATTTGAATTGAATTCCATTTAGAATATTTGATAGGATACCTTGGGCAGTTTGAAAATAATTGAAATATTAAAAAGGATATTAAATCAAGAAAATGTTGTCCTCAATTTTAGAGAAATTGGATGCATTGTTTAAAATATGGTCTTATATATAAATTTTCTAGATTTAGTATTCATTACTACCAAAAATTGTTTTATTTTTATAGAAATTAAAATCTAGCATTTTTCTTGGTGTTTGGTGTATAATATTTTTATTAAGGTGAGTTGGGTTTTTGACAAGGCCCAAATCTTGTAACAAAAGAATATAGAAAATAAAAATCCACACAAAACTAGAGAAACCAAGTTTCCAAGAACAAATATAAACTAAAGAGATCAAACCTAAACAATGCTTGATCCAATTCTAAGCACCATCACACTGACAAACTTGGTGTGGGGATGAGAGACCAACTTAAGAAGACCTTTATTCTACCTTTGAACAACTATCCATGAAGAGTTAACATCCAAATATATAGACTTAGGAGAAGAGGGAGGGGATGATCCCTAGAAGGTCCATCTAAGGGCACTACATATTCTAAGGAATAATGAGGAGTTATTAATTAGAAAACTACCATCTCAATAACAATAAATTGACAATCCCCAGCCGTCTCCTGGTTGCTCTACCTCGGGTTTGATCTCTTGTTTTAAAGGTACCTCGGTTATGAAATTGGTTTCGTACTCTGGGAATTCTCTGGAAATTCATTTTGATAAACCTATGGTCAGTAAAGAGTCGACCCCTAGTGCTTCTATGTCTGGAAGATTTGTGAAGGCCCCTAAAATTTCCCCTATTCAGGGCGAAATCAATTCTGCCCTGAATAACCTTTGGCCTGAGGACATAAGGGGTGTGGCGAAAAATAGTACTAATGGTTTTTTAACTATTCTTAAGTGGGCCCAGAAGGAAGTTTGTGATTTGAATGATTGTAATAGGGATCTCAGCAACAGAGTTAGGGATTTGGAACAGAAGGTTAGCTGGAGTTGCAATGAAAATGATGGACAGGACACCACATCACCAAGGAAAAGACAACAGTTGCAGGAGGAAAGATTGACTAAGCTGGAGAGCAATATGTCCAAGATAGGCCAAAACATCAAGGCCACTATGGTGAATAATCATAAAATTGCTAGGCACAAAACCATTATTATCAATGCTATGGTGGAAAAGCTGGAAAAAATCAAAAGGGCACTTTGGTCGTGGACTTGGATGCGGACAAAGGTTGTAGCAGAGCTGCTGTTGAAGGGGTTTGGACTCACACCAAGGCTAATACGAAGAGGAAGGCCCTTGCTTCTCCACACACGGTTCAAATCCTCAAGCAGGGGTTATAGGATATGAGTGAAGTTGAAAAGGAAGCCGAGGAATTGATGAACACCTTGGAGTAGTGCTGCTTTTGTTGTTTCTGGCTTTTTGGCAGTCCTTTTTTGGGCCCTGTTGTCTCTCTTTGCCGTCGTTTCCTTTTTCTGGGACAACTGTCTATTTGTTCAAACTTTTTTTGCTCTATCTTTGTAAGTTTTAACTATGTGGTTTTAGGTCCCTGTAAAACCTATTTTTTCCTTTTCAAAAATAATAAATTGACAATCTAAAGCTAAATGTAGAATATGAATAGTTAAAACATGTTATTGAACTTCAAGAACATTAGCCAAATGATCAAGAAGATCCTCAATATGTCTAGAGGGAGAAGTTTTTGGAGGAAGAGAGAGGCTTTAAATACCTTGAATTTGTAATTGAATCTTTAGGATACATTGTAAGATGTTAGGAAAATATTTTTTCCACTAAGTTAAAGAAGATTTCTTACATAAACCATAAAAACAATTTAAACCAAGTGGCCAATAGCAAGACAATGTTTGCATCTAAAAGGAATTCCAAGTGGTGAATAAAATGTTACCACTTGGTGAACTTGAACAATAACTATGTGCTAGCCTTGTTCATGATTATCCATGTGTAATTGACTTAAACACTTATTAATTATAACACTTTTGAATGATACTTGGTATTTGATTCTTTCCTCTTTATTCCATTACATTTTATCCATTTCTCTTGAAAATGTGTCCTTTGGGGGATTTTTCTTCTCTAATTAAAAGATATGTATGTTTCCTAATTAGTTACAATTAGTTCTTTATTTTCCACTTCTATAATGATAGAAATGAAGCCATATTTGAAAGTACTACAACTCTTAGCTAAACAATTTAGTTCAGTTAATGTGTCTTAATTGGTAGATTTTTTTTTACACATCTAGGTGCAAGCTAAGAAAATAGTCATACAACTCAAGTATCTTACACATCCCATTAACTCTTCAAGCAATAATATTTACAATGTTAGAAGAGTGTCTATATGTGAAGACTTGATTTTAATAAGATTGATGTAATTTCATAGATGATAGGAGTAAACATTCATAGTTATATCCCATTTTTATAAACGAAATTCCTATCACAAATTTAGTTTTTCAAATTGAAGCACCTAAAAGTGGCATATGTACTTTGAATTTAAATTGCTATAAAATAATTAATTGTTGAAACTTACAGTATAGTTTTAAAAATATATATTTTGATATAGGTCTTTTATAAATTTAATAGAAAAAATATTTCCTTAATATATATATATATATAAAATGAGGTCTATGTGCCTCCACTTTTACTATAGAAAACTTGATTTCTTTTCCTTAATTTTTTTCCACATAACTATCTTAAATATCTAATGCATGAAAATATATATATATATATATGGGGTAGATATTTAATTTTAATTAAAAAATTAAATCACGTTTATTGAAAGTATAATAGTTTTAATGGGCCTTCATTTATCTCTAAACTATTTACCATTTGGATATTATTATCTCCTCAAATGAACCATATTTTTCTTAACTTTTTGAAATATATATATATATTTTTTGAATTTTATTTATATTTTATTGTAATGAATTGGTAATTTAAAAAAAAAATACTAAAATAATTAAAATATATAAATTATATATTATCAAATTCTAAGTTTTGAGCCCTAAGAAAGGGTATTTTTAGATTTTGTTAAAAATATAACTAGTTCAAGAAATCTAAACTAGAAGTTAAGGGTTTACTAAATTTACAAATAGGATTATCTCTTGTAGTGCACTATATTTTTCTTAACTTTTTGAAATAATTTTTTGTATGTTTTTTTATATTTCAATAAGATATATATTTTATTATAATAGCCTACTTGTGATAAGTTTAAAATAAAAATAAAAAATTAAACTATATATATACCCAAATTCAAAGATTTAATTCAAATTTTGTTGAAAATATATCTAGCTCAAGGAATCTAAACTAGGTGTTAAGGTTTTACTATATTTACGAAGATTGTTATCTCCTCTAGTGCACTGGATATTTGTTTGAACTTTTTGAAATATTTTTTTGTATAACATTTTTATTTTTCAATCAGCCTTATATTTTATTATAATCACTTGTGTAAAATTTAAAAAAATAATATTAAAATAATTAAACTATTTAAAAAATATAATCTTAAATTCAAAGCTTTGTGTCCTAGAAAAGAGTATTTTTTAGATTTTGTTGAAAATATGACTAATTCAAGAAATCTATACTAGAAATTATGGTTTTGCTAAATTTGCAAAGAGGATGGGGCTATGTTGTTAGGTAGGGTGGTAGTTCAAATAATTTTTAAGTGAAATAGTTTCACTCAAAATAATTTCATGAAAAATACATGATAGAGAGGCTATTCTTCATTATTTATATGTTGGTAAAATATTTAGCTTGAAACACATGATACCATACAAGTCAAAAAGTTTTTGTGTGAGATCTTTTAGCCCAAAAAACTTTTGATGTAAAATTATTTATTGTAGACTCTTGGATTGACTTCAAGTGTGACACAATTTTAAACTTTTGCCTTTTAATTCACAAATGGTTGCATTTAAATTGATTTAACTTAATGAAAAATGATACAAAAATATTATTTTGAGCATCTCACCTAAGAATGTTTTGGTTAATGATGTTGATTGTGATCCCCTACCCTTCTCTCCATCCCACCTCTTAAGACATATTTTTAATTTCTTTACTTAATTTCTTTACTTTTCTCTTTCTCTAATTTTTAATATAATTTTGAATATATATTAATTATGATTCAAATTTTATTCCACATAAACCTATTATTCCAACTATTTTTATATTTAATTTGTTTGTCAACTCTTGATTCTACCTATATGGATGTACCAATACTATCCAATCCAAACTTTTATTGTATTATTTTTTGTTGATTGACATATTATAGACGACTCTTTTGATATAAATAATAAAGATATAAAAATAAAAATAGTCTATTTGTCCAAAACTAATATTATAAATAATTTTAGATTTTTTTAATATACTTGATATTAGAATTTGTTATCAATAGCTTTCTAGTATAATTTTGTCTTTCATATATATACTTATAATATATAATTTTTAAATATTTGAAATCTACTATTGAAATGTAATTACAACATTATTTAGTAATGTAGATACATAAAAATGACTTAGGCGTGCAAGCTCTATTTTTTACCACTTTCATCTTAGCATAATTATGGCATTTAATTATGTCTTTGATCCACATTCAGCTATTGATTAAATAATTCATAATTATTTAATTAATTCATGTCTTTTATTCTTCATGATTATTAAATAAATAAATTTTATTTTTTTATTAAATACGTCATTAATTGTCTAAGTCTTCCCTTAATTAAATAAATTTCTTAATTTATTTAATTACCCTTCATTTATTTCTTCCTATTATTAAATAAATGAATTTCATTTATTTATTTAATATGTCTCTAATTGTCACAATTAAATAAATTGATTAATTTATTTAATTATCGGTCATTATTTTCTAAATTAATCGTCAAAATTAATATTCCTCTCATTTTAAATAAATGAAATTATTTAAAATGTCATCTCAATCTTAACTGACAGTCCATTTTGATAAATAATCCGAAAAATCAATTATTTATTATTTTATAAAATTCACATTTGGAATTAATTTAGTCCCAAATTGGTAACTTTCCTCCAAAAATCAAGTGATCGGGAAGGTTCTTGATCTTTCCAAAACTGATCTTCAGTCTAGTCTTTATCTTCTTCATTTTCGATAATCTTTATTTTTGAATTAATCTCCTCATTTATTCTCCACCACCGATTCAATCTTCTTATATGACATCTCGATCGCTCGATTAATGACTTTTCCCTAATCCTAATTAGGGATTGTCGGATTTAATTTGGGCCTTTGATTTTAGGTCTTAGTCAGAAGCCAATCTCACCCGTCCATTGAAAATGACATTTTCTATAAAATGCCATTTTTCCTCTCATCTTTGGATTACACACATAGAGACAT
Source organism: Sequoia sempervirens (assembly GCA_007258455.2). NCBI lineage: Eukaryota > Viridiplantae > Streptophyta > Pinopsida > Cupressales > Cupressaceae > Sequoia > Sequoia sempervirens. The sequence goes on from VDFB02000015.1 coordinate 313,131,450, forward strand.
TATGCACATAGATTAGGCAATATTTTAGACAAGCATTTCAATTGTATTGTCAGAGTCATAGGCATTTAGGCATTTATCAAATCCTTCAAAGTTTGGTGTAGGACTTAGAATTTTATTTCAGATTGCTCGCATGTCGAATCTAAGGGCAACATGTCAACCAGCAAGTTAGAAGGTGTTACAAAAGTGAATCATGGAGGTCTCGACGATTTGACAGGAATACTTGTTCTTTTGTTTAGCTTCCATTGTGTTTTATAATTGCTTTGGGTTTCTTAGTCTTTGCTAACATCTAACCTAAATTTTAAACCCATTGATTACAAGAAATTTAAAATCTATTAAATCAATAGCCATTAATTATACAATATAATAAAATTTATAATATTGTAATAACCCAAATAACAAATAATATCGCAGCTATTTATCTTTAAACCAATGTGAATCTGTGAGACTCAAACCCTCTCTTGTTTTTTGGGCCTTTCCTTCTCTTTCTAAATTTTTACGTTGATGGGGCGTAGCTTTTATTCTTTGGTGACTTGTACAGGTATTGGTCCGCCACAACCACCCAGGCCCAAATTGAAAAGACTAATCAGAGTATAAAAGATATCAGGAGCTCTCTTGGCTTCCCGGTTAACCTTGACGTTCATAAAAACATTACAGAGCTTCGTCGAATGGCTACAATGCGTCTCGAGGAATCCCCCCTCAAGCTACTTGACTTTGAGCCAGGTAGCACATTAATTTATTGCATTGATTTTTTGAGAAGCTCAAGGGTGGACGAGGACTTTAAATTGATTTCTTTTGAAGTGAAATCAAAAAGTGTTGCTAACATCCATTCTGTTATATTCTTGTTTTTGTCAAACAAAACAGTTGGGATAGACGCAAAAGTAGAAGAGGTGAAAGCATTATTGGATATGGAAAGCACGGAGCCAGCGCTGGCCGTTGTATTATGCGGCTTCGGAGGTGTGGGCAAAAGCACGCTTGCAGCTTCAGTTATTCAGAGTTTGTACCGAACCCAACCTGGGACTTGTGCAGGCTTCAAATTTTGCAGAGTTGTCATAAACGACAAAACTGCAGATGAAATATCTCACGTCAAGAGGCCATGCAAAACAAATCGTGTCTTCTTTTCATCGATAATGTCGTCGACAAAAAATATGTCCAACAGCTCCTGCCTAAAGACTTACTATGGTTCAACAAATCTGATAAGATGTCGGTAGAGAATCTGGGGAAGCCAAAAACAAAGCTCAGAATAGTTATCACGTCCCGAGAGAAGAATCTTAGACCAGAATTGAAGATCAGCTGTAAGGAATATGATGTGCCTACTTTTTCTAATGAAACGGCGAGATGCCTCCTGAGAGAAACAATCTTATATAATGATGGACAATTCCATGACAACTTTGAAGAAAATGCTTTGATTAATGCTGTGGCCGACGCATGTAGAGGTGTCCCTATACTCCTGTCTGTTTTTGCAAAGCACTTGAGAGATGATAGAAGGGCAGCAAGTTACAAAGAAGCCCTTGAATCGCTTCGTCAGGGAAACCTCGATAGTTTTGCAGATGAAGATCTCAGTAAACAGCTTTTCTATGTTTACAGTAAGTTGAGGGAGGAAGATCAAGAGGCATTTCTTGATATTTGTAAATATTTTTATGGTTGGGAATGGAATCTTGTTTGTAAAATTCTAGATGAAGGTAGACTTAAAGCTCTTCAAATGAAAATGCTGATAAATAAAAGCGACTCGGGTGTCGTGATTGTTCATGACATCCTTCGCTTAATGGGAGAGAATGAAGCCAAACAAACAAGGATATCAAGTTACAGGGAATTAAAACAAGTCTTGGAAGATGGTGAAGAAAATCTCAAAAAAGTCAAAGGCATCTCCATTGTTGGGAACGAGTTAATCACAGTTGAATCCAGACATCTCAATGCCACGTGGCAGTCGTTGAGAGTACTGATGATAGGAGATTGGATAAAGTTAGATGGGCCTCCGCGCAATAGAGCTTTTCAGAATTTGAGATATCTCAGTGTGGGAGATACGATTGATTTTCCTTTTGAAGATGCTTCAAAACAGCTGCATAAACTCACCGCTATTTTCAACAGGTCAAAGCACGGCATGAATTTGTATCAGGTAAGAAGTACCTTTTTAAATTAATTATAATGAAATAACCAGGATATTAATTTATTTTATTAACGTGTGCTAGGAAATTTCTAATATATGAGCAACAAGATAAATGGATATATTATATTTGGAAGCGAAAGAATCATTATTACTTTATTTACAGTTCTTGATGATATATTATTTGCAAGTGGAAGAATTATTTCTTAATTTACAGTTGTTAATGGTGTATTATTTAAATTTTAGAAGCCGTTAAATTATTTTATTTTTTTCGTTATTGTAAGTGATGTTGCTGGTATACACTCTCATGCAACTTATGCTATTTTGAATTATTTTTATTTTTATGAAGTTTATTTTGTTTATTTTAATAATTTTTGTTATTTTTTAAGATTTTGATATATTATTTTTTAGTGTCAGCAATGTATGTTTTTGTTTGAAATTAACATACACAAATATTTTTGAAAGTTTAATTTATAATAGTAATAAGAAACATAGTATAATAAATAATATTAAATTTATATATGAAGTTTTGCAATTTAAATTGTGTAAATGCTTATAGAGTATTGCATTCTCATATCTTCTTGAAATCATTGCAAACTATCTATAGGAAATAACTATTTTAACAATAATATTAAATTTTAAACCAAAAATCACTTTACTATCTTTATTACATTACATAAACCTTAATATTTCAAAACCCACTTTAAGGTTTACATAACACACAACAAAATAGGTTGATTGAAAAAATACAAATACATATTCTTTAGAAGCTTTTGTTTGAGAAAAACAATTTATAAACCAAACATAACTCCATCAAACTTCCTCATAGCCCTTGAAAGGGTGTAGCTCCCAAGCCGAATTCCTAAGTTTCCATATTACAACCTCCATGAACTCTCAAGTCATAGATGTCCCAAATTATTAGACAACAATAAATGTTGAACTATATCGAAAGTGCTGTATGTAGTCGTCACATGACCCTTGATAGAGTACAATTCCCTAGATCCATAGGCTCTTGAATAATGTAGGAAGCAATCCATATAATTGAGATCACTAGATCCCTTCCCATCTTCAAGAAAATATCTTTCAATACTATAAAAAAAAGAAGAAAGAAAACAAAATCATATGCATCTCATAAAAAGCACCATCTCTTAGTAAGAAGCTAGCTTGAGATGATGAAAATCATCCAAACTTCGCTTCCTCTAGCATTCAACTAAGCACTTGTTAGTCCTTACCCTCTACAAGTAATACTACAATCTCTAAAACCCCAATCAATACAACCAAGATTTTAAGGCATATTTGTAAAGTGTGTAATGTTACAAGATGTTGGATTTAGCTAAAAATGCACCTATACAATAAAACTATGTCTTCAACCAAAAGATTGACTTTAAAAATAATTTATATAGATATTATAATAAATCAATACAAAATAACCATAAAGAAATTTGAAATTGAAACCTAACAATATTTTTTCTTTCCTTCTCTCCAACCACATTACACACCCTCTTACGTTGAGAAACTAAAATAATCTCAATACTTCTTAAATAAAACAAGTTTTGATTTTCAAATTGTAAGATATTTACCTTGTATCTCCAAAATACTTTTAAATTTTTTTGAATAATCTTTTCCTACCTTCTCATAATATCTTTAATCTTCACACATATTTCTCTATAATTTAAAAACCCTTACACTATTGACATGTTGTCCTTCAAAGTTCACAATTAAGAGAAATTAGTTTACTAAATCAGTTTTCATCATGTAAACGGGTCTATTCTCATATATGAAAAATAAATTTATCTTGAAATTTTTTTCGTATGAAACTAATAGAAACAACTATTTCTGATCCTTCTCTTGTACTTTTATATTATGTTGAAAAATGAGGGACACAAATATTGATAGAAATTCAATCTATAATAATAACACTAATAAGAATAGACTAGTAATAATATTATTAAGTTTATAAAGAATTTTAAAATGAATTATGCAAATGTTTATAAAGCATTGTATTCAAGCATGACTTTAAAAAACTTCTCTAAATTATCTATGAAAAAATAACTATTTTAATAATAATATTATATAATATCATTTCTATCCAAGTCTGCTATCTATTCTTCATTTCTCTCTCTATCTGCTAATCATCCTGATGATGGATCATGGAGTATGATCCGAAACGTTGATGGAAAAAATCGCACATAGTTTAATCCAGAAATCTTGATTACTAATGATCATAGACTATGGAAACAAAATATTATTAATTATAAAATCATTAGAATGACATTATTAAAATGCGTTTACCTTAATATTAAATTTTACAATAAATTGTTAAAATATTTTCAGAGCATTACATTCCCATGACTTTCCAAAACTACAAATTACCTGTAAGAAATTACCTATTTTGATAACAATATTAAATCATAAATTATAAAATCACTAAAATGACTTTATCATTAATTATAAAACCTATATAAGCAGCGGGCTCACTTCCGTCCTTTCTTAATGAGAAGAAGACAAGAAGAACAGTGTGAAATTCTGCAATTTCAGCAACACAGTTTCACCGTGTGGTTTCAAAAAAACAAAATCTGAGTATGTGTTTATTGTTCAATTCTGGTTTACGGCCGTAAGTTGATGTATTTTTATTATGATGAGTATGAAATACTGTTAGTATTTTCCTTTCTGCGGTTACAATTACTTTTCAGAGTGGACTTAAAGTAACAGAGACTATTTCAGAATCTTTAATTACGACAATGATGGTTATAGGTCAATTTGTTTTTGCACACAGCTTCCACGGAGTCTGAAGGTCATCTCTCATCATGTACCAGATCCCTATGGCCATTCCTTTGAAACACCTCCCTTGCAAAACCTACCTTCTTTACAAAGTTTTATTCTGGAAACGAGGATGTTGTTGAAACTTTCGAAGCAATTTGGGTTCCCTGCATCTCTAGTAGATCTCCAGTTGAATTGTTGCAGCCAGCTACCAAAAGAATTCAGTAATCTGACTGCTCTTGAACGTTTGACTCTGGATAACTGTGACTTGGAATTTTTGCCTTGAGGAATGGGAAAACTGAAGAAATTGAAGCATTTGAGCATGCAACACTGCACAAAGTTGGCTTCCCTGCCGGAAGAAGTTGGGCTGCTGTCTTCAATGACTTGTCTGAGGCTATGCGGATGCACGCTTCTCAAAAATTTACCTGATGACCTCGGAAAGCTGAGTGCACTGGAAGAGCTGAGCATGAGAGAGTGTGAAAATTTGAGGGAGCTAACTCAAGGCTTTGGCGGATTATCTTCTCTACAAAAGCTGGACTTAACTGGATGCATCAGCTTGAAGACACTGCCAGAAAGCTTTGCGAATCTTCAAATAGAGTCGCTCACTCTGGAATCACTGCTGAGTTTAGATGAACTGCCGTATTGTATTGGAGATATGCCATGTCTTTCTCACCTGGAATTGAAATCCTGCAACTCATTATCCACTCTCCCCAATAGCTTTGTGCACTTGAAATGTTTACAGACCTTAAAAATAAGTGACTGCACCAACATTGTGGCGCTTCCCAGAAACTTTGGCTGGTTAGGTTTCTTGAATGTAATAACTCTGAAAAATTGTCCTAAACTGGAGGAGTTGCCTCATGGATTTCAAGCACTGCCAGCCTTAAAAGAGCTCGAGTTGATCAATTGTTCTAGTTTAGTGAATCTTCCTTCAGCATTCGGGGAGCTCATATGTTTGGAATACTTGTTGTTAAAGTCCTTGCTAATTTCGAGTCTTCCAGATGGATTCGGGAAGCTCAAAAGATTATGCATTTTAGTAGTAAAATTTTGTTACAAACTAGAAACATTGTCAGATGATTTTGAAACTTTAGCATCTTTGACTCTGACAAAATTGGAGTGGTGTCCCAAGTTGGACGGCGCAGCAATGGACAGAATAATAAAATTACAGCAATGCAATTATGCAAGTATTGCCGGAAGTGCTAAATTGATAGAGAGATGGGAAGAAATACGGGAGGAGGATGAATATCCAATGGCCGTATGGACTGAGGCTAGTGTTGTGGTAAGTGGAGGATCCGATTTTTACGTGTTTGTATCATTCGGGTTCTTTTTGAAAAGTCAAATGGAAATATATGACGTTTATTTAGTGTCTGTTCTGTGCAGGATTATGAGGAGTGGAAGCGCGCTACAAGAGTGGGTTTGTTGTGTGGGCAGTGCGTAGAATGGGACAACACTACACAGCAATTGATAGAGCGCTCAACCTCCATGTTGTTTGAGGAGGACACAACTGTGGCAGTGATCGCCCTCCCTCTTCACATGGAATTTAATCATCATCTGCTTCTTATACAACGGCTTGTTGGGGCGGCGATGGAAAAAACAAAGACGGCTTCTACAGGACGGCTGGGGATTGTTTATGTGAAAAGAGTAAAAGAGAATGGCGAAACGACAGAACAAGAGAAAGAAGAAGAAGAAGACTGTTTCCGACAAGTTTTGAAGTCAGCGTTAAAAGGATCGGGTGCCATTCCTTCTACTGACATGAGGCGCCATCGTCTCATTACCTACCTTTTTTTTGATGCTAACGGTTACAAAGCTGACAACAAACTTGCCTGTTGCATGGTTGTTGGAGAAGAGAGATTTACGGGATTTGTTTCTATTTGTGGATTGCTGGTTATAGGGGAGTTGTTTTTATCTGTGCTGGTTACTTGAGCTATTTATGGAGAGTGCATAATTTGTGGGATTCGTCTTAATCTGTGCCTTCTTTTGCTGTCACTAATTAAGGCTGATGTATCTCTATATATGTAGAGCTGTTGTAATCTCCATTTGCACAACTATGAATAATAACACCCTCTCTCCCTTCTCCAGTGGACGTAGACTACGGCCGAACCACATACATCTGTGTGTTATGACTGGTTTGCATTTGTATGTTATTTGACTAGTTTCTTCATGGTATCAGAGTGGGTCTTGGTTTGATTCCTTCACGCGAGACCCGAATTTTTCTTGGTCGCGTTGTTCATGGAACATCAATTTCTTCCTGAGCCATTTTTTGTTTGATTGATGGTGTTTTTTTCTTCTGCGATTTGCGTTTTTTTGCGATCTTGATCTTGCTCTGTGTTAGGCGACACGATTTCAGGTTCTTCTCTACAAAAATCAAAGCCCTTTCTTGCCGTGAGATCACCGGCCTTGCCCCGTGATCTGCCCTGTTCAAATACCACGCCTGCTCTACTGGTTCATGCGGAGTTCTTTTATCCTTTGCCTCAAAAATCTGGTGTGTTCTGAATCTGCTACGGAGACTTTCATTGTAAGTGCCTTTTGCGATTTTTTTTGCTCTTTTCATGGACGAGTTCGATTCGAATCCTAGTTGGAGACTTTCATCAGTTATGTTAAATGGTATTAATTATGTAGCATGGTCTAGAGTTGTTACTTTGTCGATAAGCATGACATCTTTGTTGCAAATGGAACTACTGTTTCTGCCTTAGGAAGTGGTAAAATTAGTTTCTTTTCTCATAGTGCTTCATTTGATGCTTTGGTTGTTCCATCCTTCCCTGTTCAACTTATGTCTATTGGAAAAATTACTAATTCTTTAAATTGTGATGTCATTTTTTCTCCAAAATCTGTCATCTTTCAAGATCGAAAGTCAAAGAAGATGATTGGTAAAGGAACATACTCACATGGACTTTATTTTCTAAACTCCCTCAATAAGGCGTGTCATGCCAGTGGTGTAATTGAAAGTCACACTTTACATAAACGGCTTGGACATCCATCCAACCGTATTTTTTATTTTTTCAAGACTTTGTCCCTCTGCTTCTGTTGATTTTGATGTCTGTGACGTTTGTCAGTTTTCTAAACAAACACGTTTACCTTTTGTTAATTCATCTTCTATGTCTACTGAGTTGTTTGAATTAGTTCACTCTGACTTATGGGGACCTGCACCTATTGATTCTAATGATGGATATAAATATTTTGTGTTGTTCATTGATGATTTTTCTCATGCTACCTGGTTATACTTGTTAAAATCAAAAACTGAAGTGACTTCTGTCTTCAAAGATTTTCATACTATGGTGTTTAATCAGTTTGGTGCTAAAATAAAAACTTTTAGGTCTGATAATGGTACCGAATATGCTAAAGGATCTTTTTTAGAATATCTTCGAAGCCAAGGCATTATTCATCAAACAAGTTGTGTCGGAACTCCAGAACAAAATGGGGTAGCCGAAAGAAAGAATCGACAAATCCTGGAAACCGCGTGGGCCCTTATGTTTCAAACGAAGGTCCCAAAACAATATTGGTCTCATGGTGTATTGACCGCTGCATATTTGATCAACCGACTTCCCAGCTGAGTTATTAAGTTCAAGTCACCATTGGAGATACTCAAAAATCAGACACCTGACATCTCACACTTGAGGGTATTTGGATGTGTCTGTTATGTGCACCAACAAGCAATACACAGAGATAAGTTAGAAGCTTGCTCTACTCGGTGTGTATTTTTTGGGTATTCTTCCACTAAGAAAGGGTACATATGTTATGATCTAGTCACTTGTAAAATTGTTGTTTCATGTGATGTACATTTTGTGGAGTCTGAATCTTTTTTTAAAGCTTGTGTTGAATCTGGGAGTCGGTCACAAGGGGAGTCTTTGTCTGACCCAGTCCCACTTCCTACAGTTACAAATGAGGATGTTGCTACTGATCAAGATGCAGAAGTTACTGAAGCAACCCCAATCCCCACATCACCTCAAGCTACTCGACGATTGAGTAGAGAAACTCGCCCTCCAAAGAGAATTAAAGATTTCTTCACTTATCATGCTACATCTTATCCTATACAGGAACACTTGTCTTATAATAATATTTCTCAGTCTCACCTAGCTTTCTTGAGTACCGTTGATCATAATCAAGAACCTAAGACTTTTTGAGAAGCTAACTCCATTGCAGTTTGGAGGAAGTCTATGCAAGACGAGCTACAAGCTCTCGATGACAATAAAACATGGGAGATTGTTAAGCTACCTCCAGGAAGGAAAACTGTCAGATGTCGTTGGGTGTACAAAAATAAATACAACAGTGATGGTTCCTTAGAATGACATAAGGCCAGACTTGTTGCTAGAGGATTCACACAAACATATGGAGTAGATTACCAGGAAACCTTTGCACCTATTGCAAAGATGAACACATTCCGGGTCCTCATTTCTCTTGCAGTAAATCAAGACTGGAAATTGTTTCAAGTGGATGTCAAAAATGCATTCTTGCATGGTGATCTTAAAGAAGAAGTTTACATGTGCATCCCACCTGGGCATTCGCAAGAGGCCAAGTTTGGTTTAGTGTGTAAGTTAATAAAGGCAATCTATGGGCTTAAACAATCTCCACGGCCCTGGTATGCTAAGCTTAGTTTTGTCCTTATGATGAATGGGCTGAAACGAAGTAATGCAGATCCTTCTCTGTTTGTTAAAAGAGGTACTCCGGTATTGTTGTTGTTTTGATTTATGTTGATGATATAGTCATTAGTGGTGATGATCACAATGCACTTTCTAAGCTAAAGATTCTACTACACAACATATTTGCCATTAAAGATTTGGGAACTTTGAAGTACTTTCTAGGATTAGAAATTGCCTACTCAAAAAGCAACATCTTTCTTAATCAACGAAAGTATGTGTTGGATCTGTTACAAGAAACAGGTAAATTTGGAATCAAGCCATCAGATACACCAACGGATAGCAGAGGAAAATTGGATGATACTGGTGCATTGTTGTCTGATATTGGTTAGTTTCAGAGGTTGGTCAGTAGGTTAATCTATTTAACCATTACTCGACCTGACCTTTCTTATGCAGTTAGTTTGGTAAGTCGTTTCATGCATGCTCCCAAGGCTCAACATATGCATGCTGTTACCAGAATTTTATAGTATCTGAAAGGGTCCCCAGGTAGAGGTATATGGATGTGTAAGACTAGTCATAATTCTATTACTGCCTATACTGATGCTGATTGGGTAGGATCTCCCATTGATCGAAGGTCTACAACTAGATATTGTACTTTTGTTGGAGGTAACTTGGTCACATGGAAAAGTAAAAAATAGAGTGTTGTTGCTCGTTCAAGTGCTGAAGCAGAATATAGAGCAATGGCATCAACTACCAATGAAATTATATGGCTTCGAGCTCTGCTGTAGGACCTTGGTTATGGTTCATCTCTACCAACTCAATTATTATGTGATAATCAGGCTGCTATGCATATCGCTTCAAATCCAATGTTTCATGAGCACACTAAACATATTGAAGTCGACTGCCATTTTGTTAGAGAGAATGTGCAAGCCAATGTCATCTGCACAACCTTTGTCCATACAACTCAGCAATTGGCGGATATATTTACAAAAGGTCTTCTAGCTCTCAAGTTTCAATAAATATTGTCCAAGTTGGGCTCTATTGACATTTTCGCACCAACTTGAGGGGGAGTGTTGGAGAAGAGATATTTACGGGATTTGTTTCTATTTGTGGATTGTTGCTTACAGGGGATTTGTTTCTATCTGTGCTGGTTACTTGAGCTATTTATGGAGAGTGCATAATTTGTGGGATTCGTCTTAATCTATGCCTTCTTTTGCTGTCACTAATTAAGGCTGATGTATCTCTATATATGTAGAGCTGTTGTAATCTCCATTTTCACAACTATGAATAATAACACTCTCTCTCCCTTCTCCAATGGACGTAGGCTATGGCCGAACCACATACATCTATGTGTTATGACTGGGTTGCATCTGTATGTTATTTGACTGGTTTCTTCAATGGTGAATGTAGGGGTGGAGGATAAAGCCATAAATTTGTGGAGTATAAAGATAGGTTTGCAGAAGATGATATTTCAGGAGAGGCCATCCAGAGTTTAGAAAGCTCGGATAAAGAAGATATAATTTCCAATAGAGTTGGAAATTTTATAGAATCTATATGTTCAGGGGATTTTTCTGGAACAGCTGGGCCACCCAATGAATGTAGTTTTATAGAGTTTTTTCAAATATTGAAGGAAAACACTGTAGATCACCTCATCGACAATAAACTGAACCTGGTACGTTTATGATATAATAAAACTATAGAAATATTGTTTTCATGTAACTATAAAAATTATAAATTTGAAGCAAATTGATATATACACCGTATCATATGCCTAGAACAAAACTATTAGTTGCCATCAAAATGAATGGTAAACGTTTGCAACTCATGCAATATGTTGTAACATGCATGTTTTAGGTATAGTTGGATCAACTAAAGAGCAATATGGTAGGCATCTTCATAAGTGATCTAAATACGCCTGAATACATAAAATTAGAACAGATCTATAAAGAACTCAAGTCTAAAGGCCACAATTTTGAAATTATCTGGATTCCTCTTCATAAAAATGAATTTTGTGGGCTTGGTTCTTACACAAGGGCTATTCAAAAAATGAGCTAGACAGTTCTTCTTAATCCTAGTATGGTTAGATTGGAAAGCAAAAATCCACATTGTATTATTTTTGATCAAGAAGGAAAAATTACAAATCAAGATGCATTGTTTGGAATGATGTCATGGGGTGTAGAGGCCTATCCATTTACCCAAATCAAGATTGAAGAAATTGTCTCTACCATACATTCTGAATCTACCTTAGAATTTCTCTTCAATAAAATAAATCTGGTAAGATGTAATGTTGAAGTAAATTTTCTTTGAAATGGAATTTTAAGTTTTTAAAATTAATATGTTTTAATAAGGTGATAATTTAGTATTATGTGATATTTATTTTCAATATTGATATGTAACATTTTTTTTCTTTATATGATTGTAGGTGAATGGAGAAAAAATTTCAAAATAAGTTGATTTTTCTATATGCTGAACCTCCAAGTCCAAAGCTCAAAATGAAGTTCAACTTAGAGAAATTAGCACAACTCCATGGTAATGTTCAAATTATATATGTGGGACACCTTTTTGTGGAAGAACATGATTTCACAACCTTCAAAGCAGTATATGAAGATGTGATAGAAAAAATGCAATTGTCCAAACTCTCATTTGAAGATATGGTTACATTTTGGCATCATTGCAAGTACTTCACAGAGGAGATGGGAGGGAAATTGAATTCAATTATAGCAGGGACACTCAAAAGACTTGTGAAGCATCTATATATTGAAAAGAGATGGTTAGTGGTACTAGATAACGATGGATTAGTGACAAGAAGTGGATATGAATTCCTAGAGAAAATTTTCAAACCTAATGATGAAAAGATAGATGAGGTGGATAATTTAATGAAAAGGGAATTGATGATAAGCTTACAAAAAGAAAAATGCAATCAAATTGTGAGAGAATATTTTAAAGATGAAATAATAGGTCACCCCTTGCATTATCATCCTTTATTATTACAAGACAATCAATTATCTCCAGATTATATTCATGGTTCATATATTTGTAACATTTGTGGTCTTCAAAATGTTGTTACATGGGAACAACAAAGACTTTATAGATGTAATGAGTGCAAGTGGGACATGTGCATCAATTGCTGGGATCTATTTGCTAAAGAAAAACTCAACTCCTTGATGCTTACAGAAGATTAGAATGATATGAGAAGGGTGATATCTTTTATCCAAATGAAACATCTTTTAGGTGTTTCATTGTGTTAGGAGCATGTTTCTTTTTTACAGAGACACTTCCTATCATTAAGGTTATACTTAAATATATAATTTTCTTTTTTTTAGAATTGATGCCTATGTCTATATAAGTCTATAGACAACACCATATTTCTGGGAGAAGAAAACTGCACACATATATCTCTCATGTACCTTTGTTTTGAATTAAAAAAAATTCTTCTAAACTCCCCGCAGTGCTAGAAGCTTCTACATGATATTTGCATGTAGTATTAGAGTATTGTAGATTGCTAATAAATAGAGAATAGTGTGCTTGAATTGGAGCATTGTAGATTACTATGAAATAGAGAATAGTACATTTGAAATGGTTTCCATTTGAGAAATAGGTTGATGAGAAACAGTGATCGCCCTCCCTCTTCAAATGGAATTTAATTATCATCATCTTATACAACGATGGAAAAAGCAAAGATCGCTTCTACAGGACGCAAAGATCGGGGGCAGCGATGGAAAAAGCAAAGATCGCTTCTACAGGACGCCTGCGCATTGTTTATGTCAAAAGAGTAGAAGAGAAGGGAAAGAAGAAGAAGACTGCTTGCGACAAATTTTGAAGTTGACGCCAAAAGGATCGCGTGCCATTCCTTCTACTGACATGAGGCGCCATCGTCTCATTACCCACCGTTTCTTTAATGGTGAATGTAGGGGTGGATGATAAAGACCATAAATTTATGGAGTTTAAAGATAGTTTTGGAGAAGATTATATTTCAGGAGAGGCCATCTGGAGCTCAGAAAGCTCGGATAAAGAAGACATAATTTCCAATAGAATTGGAAATTTTATAGAATCTATATGTTCAGGGAAGTTTTCTGGAATAGCTGGGCCACCCAATGAAAGAGGTTTTACAGAGTTTCTTCAAATATTGAAGGAAAACACTGCAGATCACCTCATCGACAGTGAACTGAACCTGGTACGTTCATGATATAATAAAACTATAGAAATATTGTTTTCATGTAACTATACAAATTATAAATTTGAAGCAAATTGATATATACAATGTATCATATGCCTAGAAAAAAACTATCAGTTGCCATCAAAATGAATATTAAATGTTTGCAATTCATGTAATTTGTTGTGACATGCATGTTTCAGGTACAGTTGGATCAACTAAAGAGCAATATGGTGAGCATCTTCATAAGTGATCTAAATACGCCTGAATATATAAAATTAGAACAGATCTATAAAGAACTCAAGTCTAAAGGCCACAATTTTGAAATGGTCTGGATTCCTCTACTCAAAAATGAATTTTATGGGCTTGGTTCTTACACAAGGGTTATTCAAAAAATGAGCTGGGTAGTTCTTCCTAATCCCAATATGGTTAAAGTGGAAAGCAAAAATCCACATTGTATTATTTTTGATGAAGAAGGAAAAATTACAAATCAAGATGCATTGTCTGCAATGATGTCATGCGGTGTAGAGGCCTTTCCATTTACCCAAAGCAAGATTAATCAAATTGCCTCTACTATGCATGCTGAATTAAGCTTAAATTTTCTCTTCAATAAACTAAATCTGGTAAGATGTAATGTTTGACGTTTTTTTTTTTAATAAATATTTAAGTTTTAAAATCAATATATATTTATTCAAATAAATTATTATTTATTATTCTATTATATTCATCATCAATATTAATTCACAATATTTCTTCCTTTTCATGCTTAGAGGTGAATACAGGAGTAATAGACAATAAATTGATTTTTCTATATGGTGAACCTCCAAGCTCAAAACTCAAAATTAAATTAAGCTTAGAGCAATTAGAACAAGTCCATAACAATGATCAAATTATATACGTGGGATATTTTTTTGAGAAAATACATGATATTACAACACTCAAAGAGGTCTATTAAGATGTGATAGAAGAAATGCATTGGCCTAAACTATCATTTGAGGATATGGTTACCTTTTGGTATCATTGCAAGTGTGTTTTGAAGATGTGGAGGATAACTTAAATTTGATGACAAAAAGAATTCAAATTGCTTGCTAGGCTTCTATATATTGAGAAAAGATGGCTAGTTGTGCTAGATATTGATAGAGTGGTAACAAGGAGTGGATATGAAATGGTGAAGATGTTGTATAAAATAAATGATGAGAAAAGTGATGATGTGGATCTCATGATGAAAAATGAATTGTTGGAAAGTTTACAGTAGGGAAAATGCAATCAAATTGTGAGGACATTTTACAGTGATATAATCATAAGCCATCCAAAACATTCACAACATGATTTGACAATAGAAAGTGGACAATATCTAATTATTGCAACTCATGCTATTTCAGTGAAACAATTACATGGAACCAACAAAGGAGATATAAATGTGACCAATGTGAATGAGATTTGTGTATAAAATATTAACTATTGTTTGTAAAAGGAAAAGCACAAAAATCTAATCAAGAATAAAGATGCTAAAGAGGTTCTCCTTGCACACCTTTCCCTTTGTTAGGAAAATAAAGGGAATTAGAATATTTGTACATTTTAAGAAACATTCAGTTTACTTTAGATATTATATTATTGGGAACCCATTTTTTGTATCATTCTATTATATATGAATCATATTTATTCATTTTACTTGTATATATTATGAATACTCTTATTCTTATATTTTGTTTATTTATTTCAACATGAAATTTAAAATTTAGTAATTTAAATTTATAAAATTATTTAACACTTAATTTTTATGAACATTATTTATATATTTTAGAAGTGTAAAAATAAAATAAAATAAAATAGTTAAGGATATTAATATTTTAAATTATAGTCTATTTTTGTTTGATAAATACTATTTTAAAATGATATTATTTTATTAAAGATAAATTATAGTTTATTCTTATATGGATCTTCTTTTTTTTGGAAAGATCATTGGCTGAATAATTCTTGATAATATTCTTGATTATTGGGATATTCCTTTCTACCTAAAATATTGTTAGGGAATTAAAATTATGTATTATTGGGATGGAAATTTAAGTGTTATGGAATGTATAGATTCTAAAAATCCTTACCAAGAATATTTGAGGTGAAGGAATTAATCTTCTAATTTTTCAAATTTAGTTCAAAATTATGGGTGTGTTTGGAGTACTAATTTTTTTTTATCTTGGTTGGAACCTTAGAAGGAATGGAAGCTACACTAGTAAGGATGGTAAAAAAAATAATGGTCTAAGAATAAATTGAATACTATCTTTTACCTAGGATATGACAGTGAAAGATAAAGTGTGGCCTAAAAGAAAAAAATATTTATCTAGTTGCATTTCAGAAAAAAATTCTTACTTGAAATAAAATCTAAAAGAAAGGGTTTAATGGTCCTAGTAGATGTTATCTCTACTTGATACAAGAAAAAAAATAAAATCTTTTATGTGATTAACTATGTGTGTATGGGTTCTCTAATAGATAAATTGGTTTGCTAAGTTCCTCCTATAAATGAAAATTCTATTTCAATTTATGGAAAATGGACCCCCATATTACCATCTCAAAGTTATATTTGGAGTAGAAGAATAATAATCAATATTTTAGAGTAGAATAAAAACTAACTAAAAAGCATTGGATGGTAATCACTTATGTATCTTCTTATTTTTTAAGAGGTAGTTTAAAGAGAAAACAAAGAAGTGAATCCATCATAAATAAAAATTCTAAAAATATAGCAAAATTTTCATCAAGGTTTTAAAGAGGCTTTAAAAAAGTCAAAATATATATTTTTTTCTCCTCCTCTAAAGGATGGATAAAATCAACTTTGATGGATCTTAAAAAAACAATCCTAGTTTATTTAAAGGTTTTGGAATCACTCACATTCTAATACCTTGTTGAGTAACTAGGATGGAATCACGATTATCAATTTGAAACACCAAATAACCTCCACACACATAAGAGAGAAGCAACAAAAAGATGTTATTCCATCAAATATGAATACAATATGATACAAGATGTGTACTAAGATACATTTTGATATGTCGCAAGATGCAAGAGGAGCCTTTCTTATAAACTCAAGGTGAGAGATAGGATTAGACAAGATCATGAAAAGTTTCTTAATCCTATAACATGAGACTATTGGAGTAATTAGGATAATCACATAATGATTAATTAGTCATTAACTAATTATTAAGTCCCTTAATACTTTAATTACTTAAAAGCTAAACTAAGTGTTTTATTATTATTAGATTGGGCTATTTATAAGTCAAGTTGTCTCATTGCATAGGAATAGGACACTTGTCACAATGTAATCAAATCCTCATCCAAGGTTTGCAATTTTTTTTTTTTATAAAAATTCATTATCTCAATATTAGATGCTTGTGTGGATTAATTCTCTTCTCAAGGTTGCATAATAAATCAGTTTCTTTGATCTCTCATTTTTTATAGGTGTTTTAGTCACAAACAATTTTTAGAAATTGTGGGGTTCACTATCAACTCCAATATGGTATTAAAGCACTAGATCTATGATTTATTGTCTAAATTATGAGAGATATGGCTTTAAGGAAAAAATTAATTCATCCCAGAGAAAAATGGGAATCAGTGTTATGTTTAGAATGGCCAAACTCCCTAGTATCATGTATCATTTTGTCAAAATTGGTGCAATTGAAAAAGGTTTTTTTGGCTTGCATAGATCTCAAGGTTAATTATATATGACTATAAGACTGTATGGTCACCTATCAACCTACACAAGCTCAAAAAGTATAGGAAAAGGTACAACTATTCTTTTTCAAGCAATCAGAGTATTAAAAAAATTCATTTTTTGTTTTTGTTTTGCTAAAAATAATTTTAAAAAGAAACTAAAGAGAAAAAAGATTGTTTGAGGATATGGTACAGTACATACACTTCAAAAATACTAAGATGTGTCCCCTCAAATTCAGACCAACCCCTCATGGCCTCACCAATAGGTCTTTAATACTTTAATTACTTAAAAGCTAAACTAAGTGTTTTATTATTAAATTAGATTTGGCTATTTTTAAGTCAAGTTGTCTCATTGCATAGGAATAGGACACTTGTCACAATCTAATCAAATCCTCATCCAGGGTTTGCATTTTTTTTTTTTATAAAAATTCATTATCTCAATATTAGATGCTTGTGTGGATTAATTCTCTTCTCAAGGTTGCATAATAAATCAGTTTCTTTGATTTCTCATTTTTTTATAGGTGTTCTAGTTACAAACAATTTTTAGAAATTGTGGGGTTCACTATCAACTCCAATATGGTATTAAAGCACTAGATCTATGATTTATTGTCTAAATTATGAGAGATATGGCTTTAAGGAAAAAATAAATTCATCCCAGAAAAAAATGGGAATCAGTGTTATGTTTAGAATGGCCAAAATCCCTAGTATCATGTGTCATTTTGTCAAAATTGGTGCAATTGAAAAAGGTTTTTTTGGCTTGTATAGATCTCAAGGTGAATTATATATGACCATAAGACTGTATGGTCACCTATCAACCTACACAAGCTCAAAAAGTATAGGAAAAGGTACAAATATTCTTTTTCAAGCAATCAGAGTTTTAAAAAATTTCATTCTTTTTTTTGTTTTGCTAATTTTTTTTTTAAAAAGAAACTAAAGAGAAAAAAGATTGTTTGAGCATATGGTACAGTTCATACACTACACAAATACTAAGATGTGTCCCCTCAAATTCAGACCAACCCCTCATGGCCTCACCAATAGGTCTTTAAACCCCATTGGCAACACTCAACCATCTGCGACTATTGCTAGCGATGTAATCATGAACATCTGACGGTATAATTTTTTTTTATCCCCTTTAATCATTATCGATGGCAATCCAATGAACAATCAAACATCAAATCCCTATCAATGACCAATGAAATATTTTATTGGCATATTTTGACACCAAGTTCAAATAGCCCCAAGAATATTCCAATGTCTCTGACGTATATTCTAAGAACCTTGGTTTTCTTGGTGTTTGTCAAATATTTTTGGGGGTTATATTTTCCCTATATGAGGAAATATTCTATTGTATATTTAGTTGATATTAGCATGATGCTATTAGTACTATCAATTGTATAAACTCTCCTAGCCCCCTCCTAAACATCATTTTCCCTAAAAGAGCTATTTTTTTCTTTTTGGCATAACTTGGCATACAATGTCAAAATTGGGAAAAAAATATATCAAAAAGTTGGTTCCAACTAGTGGTGTAGGTCTCATGATTAGATTTTTTTCTCAGTAATTTTATTCTCATTCAAATTTAGATCATCATTTTCTACTTCCAATCTCTTAACCTTTTTCTTGTATCTTTCATTTTTATGATTCTTTTGGTTTTGGAAACATATTTCAGAGCTATTCACATCCATACATCCACTTTTCCTAAAATATTTGGTATTTACATTTTATCTAGTTTTATGTGATTTCATATTTTTTCAATTACTTAGACATCTTAGCACCTATAAAGGACTTTTTGCATGAGATGATTTCATTTGATCTACTTTACATGCACTGAGGTTATTAGTCTCTTATTTCTTCATTTGAGGAAGGATTATTAATTTTTTTTTTCATCTTTCTATGGTCATCCTAGAAATGAAGTCCTAGAACATCTCAAGTGGCTCGATCTTTTTCCTTATCTTTATGGACTCATACATAGCCACATACACTAGGGATTAGATTAGCATGGGTATCATCAGTGATGTTGTAGGTGTGATTTGTTCTAGTGTTGATCATGACAATATGTGTGCTTGTATAAGACATTGAATGTCCCCACACACTTTTGAATCGACTTTGGAAGATCCATGAAGACCCTCATATCTCTCCACTCTACGAGGATCCTACAATATATTATCTCATTCATCTTGCAAATGTCGATTTGATACCCTTTTATGATAATAATTTAGAGAATCTTGAGTATATTATAGGTCTTGCATTTTTTGATGGTTCAAAGACTCATATTCATATTCCCATTATTCATCTCAAGACTCAATATCCATCTTTTGTTGTTCCTAATCAGCTTGACATTGTCACATCGTTGAAACCTATTTGTTTAGTGCAACAGGGTATCCATCTTCTTTTAGACATAGCTACTTGTGATTTGTATCTTGCAGACATATCATCCTTGTTTGTAGAGTCTCAAATTGTAGATTTGGAAGATTAATTTGAGAACATTCATGTCCTATTTTTTGAGAGTCACATCCTCACTGTTGGTCCATCATCTACATAATCTTTGGATCATATTCTACACCAGTCTTCATTGGATTCTAGATTGATATCATCTCTTTCTAACATGTGGAGGGTTGAGATGTTTTCAGTGACACATCATTTAGATTTGGATTCTTTATTTTTCCATCTTTGGGGAATGACTTTTCCAATCACCAATGAATTTATTTCTTCCTAAGTAGAGAAATTTTATTTGTAGGAACTGGATCATGTTTTGTGTTCAGGTGTTCATCATTAGCACATGAGCTCTTTGATTATGTGGGGGATTCATATCCTCATTTTATCTCTCTTACCAGGTGGAAATGTATTGTAATTATATGGCAAAAATAATTCTTAGGTAGTCAAATTGAGCCCTCCTTCTATCCTTCTTTCACTAGTGTAGCTATTTCATTTTCTCTCTTTTATTAAGGGGGTGTTGGAATAATTAGGATAATCACCTAATGATAAATTATTAATTAACTAATTATTAAGTCCATTATTACTTTAATTATTTATTCTAATTTTATGAGTTCTTTTCTATTATTAGATTGGTCTATTTAGAAGTCAATTTGTCTCATTACATAGGAGTAGAAATTTTTTCACAATCTAATCAAATCCTTGAGGGTTTGCACTTTTTCTTTTAAAAAGATTCATTATCTCAATATCAGATGCTTGTGTGGATCAATTCCCTTCTCAAGACTATATAGCAAATTAGTTTCCCTGAACTCTAATTTGTGATAGGTTTTTTGGTTGCAAGTGATTTGATGGAGTTGTGGGTCTCACTAGGGTGATCCCACAATACAGGTTTACAATTTTTGGCCAAACTGGACACTATAATATTTTTTTCTAACTAAATCTTCACTTTCAGGCACCTATAGCAACTAAATTGTGAAGAATTTGAAGATGATGCAAACTAGTGATTTGTCACATTTTGTCTGTAGATTCTAAATATTATTTTTTTCAAAATTTTTGGAATCAGATTGCACTTCTTTTTCCATCTTTGAAAACTATTTTTTTTTAGTAAACAACATTTTTAAGGATTGATGCTCACCATATAACGCATAACTTTTTTTCCATGAAGGATAAAATTTTAATTTTTTTGAATTTAGATTTGTAACTACGATATCTAGTGCTTCCAATTACCTATATAGTGTTTTATTGATTTTTTTTCCTTAATCAAGTTTCAAATTCAAACCAATTACAATTTAGACATAGGTAGATAGTATAACACATAATTTTTTTTGTATGTATCAAAATTCAATTTTTTTTTTGTTGGATCAAGGACTTCAATATCTAGTGCACTCATATTTTTCAATTTTTTTTTTGATAATCTGCTATTTTTCCACATGTGGAGAACAAAGAGCTTGATTTTCGGTGAAAAACCTATGTTTAATAAAACTAAAAAAAAAAATACATAATAAAACCAAAACATATTAAAACTATATTCATTGGATAGCTTGTTCTGAGGACTACCATCATCCAGTTGGGTCTATGAAGTCTCCTCCATTTTCATCCTTAACTCGAGATTTGAAACACAAAATTTTGTACTTTTTTGGTGCTAGAGGGTGAGAAGGTTGGAAAAGGGGGGTTCAGGTGAACGAAGGTTCATTTGAACCCCCTTTCAAAAAGGGTTTTCTTTGTGTTTTCTTGGTGGGAATGGTGGGACCTTCCATTAAATGGGTTCACTCGAACCTGGGTTCTAGAAAACCCTCTTTTGGTTCATTCAAACCAAATAGTTCGTTTGAACCCCAAAAATTAAATTTTTTGGCATGGGGTCATTTTTTTCAACTTTTCCTTCCTCACACCAATTGTAAACCACTTTTGTGGGTTTACTCACTATCAACTCCAATAGAAACAACTAACATAAAAATATTAAATGAAATAGGACATAATAAGTAAATGAGTCAAGAGATAATATAAGCTAAGATATCATCATGAAAACCAAGACTTCTAGAAAGA
This sequence comes from Sequoia sempervirens, assembly GCA_007258455.2. Lineage (NCBI taxonomy): Eukaryota > Viridiplantae > Streptophyta > Pinopsida > Cupressales > Cupressaceae > Sequoia > Sequoia sempervirens. The sequence continues at coordinate 313,153,210 of VDFB02000015.1, forward strand.
TTCATAGGACTTAAGTAAAATTAACATGTGAATAGGATGTACAAGGTGAACTAGGTAGGTAAAAAACCTTATTCACACCAACACCCCCCTTAAGTGCAACTTAGAGAGGAACAAGTCAAAATGTTGAGATGTAAAAGATGCATGAATGGGTCTCGAATATAAGGCCATCCTAGGTAACCATTTACAAATAATCTCTCATGAATGAAGAAAAGGATAAAAACCCTATGGGATAAAATTTCTCTCCAAAAGAGAGAAGAAAAGGTGAAGGACCAAGAAGCCTCTAAAACAATGTCCCAAAAAGAATAGGGGTATGTGCAGGATCATAATGGGCCAAAAAGTGGTGATATGATGGGTATGTGTAGGGTATGTGGCTGACAACTTTTTTTTACCCAAAATTGATGAAACGAAAAGGGTTTTTAAAGGAGACTCTCAACTTTCCACCAATATAAATTATTCTTTACTTTGAATTTAATAAATACTTATTATTCATTTTCTATTTGAATTATGACTAAAATTCTCATTGATAGGCTAATTGAAAAACATCTATAGCTTTCAAACGGTATCACAATTTTTGAATCCAAAACATGTGTCACATTCGATGCTTCACATACTATAGGATTAAAAAAAAAAAGAATTTCATGAATTTTTGACCAAGTTAAGGTGGTCAGACATACAAGTTTTTATATTTTTTAAAGTTGTAATAAAAAATCCATAATTAATTATTTACTTGAAAAAAAATTACAAAAAAATATGCATCACATCGAGACGTGAATCCTTTACTTATATCTAGAATATATTTTTAAAAATTATCATTTTATTGTGGTTAGGGTGGTCAAACAGACATCTACTTATTTTTTCCCTGAAATTTAAGTGCCACTGCATTGAAATTTCAAATTTTCACCAAATAGATTTTTTTAAAAAAATATTAACCTAGTAGTTTAGAAACTACATCCAATTTGCTACAAATTATATTCTTACATATTTTTGAAAAAATATAGATAACTTATTCAAATTTTTACGCTAAGTTTCCTAACTCTAATTTTTCTAATTTTTTTGCCACTTAAAGGCCTATTTTTACCATGATGATTCTGCACATACCCATAGAAATAAGAAGAACATCACTAAAGGATGGAGATTTTGCAAATAACTATCAAAATATGACTGCTATAGTTTTGCATTTAAAGAACTTACTCTAAAATAAAGACGATGAATAGGATCAAGAAGACATTTGTTTGTATGAGTTCCCCCAATGACATTATTCTAACAATGATAAGATGGAAAATATTATTATTTTTTAATTATAGAGAGTCATATCACTAACCAAGGCATTGTCTTAATTCATTGAACCTACACACTTGTCACAAAAGTCAAACTAACATTGCATCTCATCCATCTATTTCATACTACATCTCCAAATCCTATCCATTGACACAAGGATGCTTCCCTAATCAAATTCTAAACCTATTCCTTATCTCTCAAGTGACACTTGTCACATGACTATAATTTTTTCTCCAATCTCTAATCCTCATTCAATCCTAGCCATTCGTTAACCAATCCATCTTCGACCTTGATTTCTCTCATGGAAATTTTATAAATGAGAGGCCTCTAACTCTATTTGGGCATCTCTTCTCAACCTAAAACTATGCCATTGCATTTTTATCTACTTCTTCCATATCCTAGCTTATCTTCATCATGTATCCTCATGCTATCCATTTGATCTATCATCATATTAATCCTAACATCATGCTATCCATTTAATCTATCATCATATTAATCCTACCATCATGCCAATTCCATAACAAATCGTATTCCTTCATAAAAAAATAAAAAGAGAAAATCAAGTGGAGCTAGGTTGTACTCTACTTCAAGCTCTATCTAAGGAGAAAAAAGGGGTTTAGGAGCTAACTTTTGCAGGTTAAAGGAAAAACCCTATTTTTTAAATATTTCATCATATCTTTCAAATGTATGTGACATTTTCTACAATTTTTTTACTAAAGTTTTGGTATGATATTAAGATGCTCAATTAAAAAAATAGGTTTAGGTCATCAGTAAATAATGAGTTATTATCACTTTATGATTTTAAATAAATCCAAGTTTTAGGTAGAAAATATTATATATATTTTTTAAAAGTATATTTTTGGAAATATTTCAAAAATTTAATAGGGGACGTGTGATCATTGCAGTTTTATTTTATGAAAGGAAGAATTTTGTTTAGGTTCTAGGGTTTGGGCCCTAGAATAAAAAAACTCTACACTCTCATTCAAGGATGACCTTAGAGATCTCAATCCAATGGAGAAAGGGGAAAGAGATATGGCAATAGGGCTGTCCTAGGGGCTGATTATAAACTAATGAGGGGTTTGATAGAGCTTTCAAAATTCTAGAAAAATTTCAAACAAATCATGACTTGGATCATGATTTCCAAGCTTTGTGTTGAAGGATGGGGTTAGGGTTTTGGTTTGTGAACCCTCTTTGATGATGCTCTATCTTAAAACCCTGTGGCATATTAATTTTGCATTGACTTGTTTCAGCCAGTCAAAGGTTGCTCAAGTTATCACTTGAGCCTTTTAAATGCGTATATTTATTGGCCCCTTTAGTCTAGGAAAGATGGTCACCCTGCGCATTTTCCCGCACCAAATACTTATAAATTTTGGCAAAGTATTTCACCTTCAAAAGACTTAGGTTTAAGTCATTTTCCCTCAAGGGTCTAATTGTCGTCAGCCTAGTCATGGCCCCATTTTAAGACTAGCTTCTGGCATGTGTAGAAATCTGGTCAACTGGATTTGAAGATTAGATCCCTGTCGTCCATCACATACCACACAAGCACTAAAGAATGGCCGTCAGAAGAGTTGTGAGGTATGCGATGGTTTGACGCGTGCCCTTGCCATGGTGGGACTTGATCCTTGTCCAAGTGCCCAACAATTGATGATGTGGAGATCGACATCTATAATCTAATGCAAGAGTTGAATCTTAGCCATCCATCACACACCTCGTGGAATTTAATTAATGCTTGCTAGAAAGCCTATGATGTATGCGATTGATGGAAATGTAGATTCCTCAACCACTGTGTAGAGTGTGGTGGAGCCTGTGGATAGGATGATGTGGTTCCCAGTCATCAAATTTTCATTGGCCAGAGGATGGTGAGCCATGGTCTTAGGATTTCAAACCCGATTTGACCTAATATGAGTCGCTCGATTTTCCATCTCATCTAGAAATTGATGGCCAATATTCAAAAAATAAGAAATAGGCATGTGATAGCCATTTTAACTCTGTGAGGAGTATGCATTAATGATGTGTGTTCTACATGAGTGATCAATTTGATCTTGGTGTGTGAGGAATTAATTTCCTATCATCATTGAGAATAATACACAAATTTTCATGTACCTAGCTAATTAACAATGGAGATGTGGACGTCAGTGGTCGATTGCTTGCTCACTCGTGTGATTTTCATCAAGCATTGATGATTACCATGCCTAATTTTCCTATTAAATGAAGGTTGATGACCTCTATTTTCACCATTGCAATTAAGAGTGTGAATTTTTGAATTCTCAAAGTGTGAGTTGTGTTCGTGAAGCTGCATTTTCAAAGAAGATGAGAAAGCCAACTACTTTTATGTTAGCAATTCGAAGGTCCCCGAGATTTCATGTGCAAAAATCTCATGATGATTTCCCGAAGCACGAGTAGAACATGTCCGTAGCTATTGTAACTCTAGAATAAAAGGGAAAGGAGGAGGCCCAATTTGAGAAGGCCTCATCAATCCCTACCAGATACAACCATAGATTGAGAAGCTGAGTTTTAACCACACAAGTGACGAAGGACAAAGGAAAAGAGTCTGAGTTTTGTGAGGGTAATGTGAAGAAGGATTAGGTAGGGTTGAGCTTCTTTTAGAAGGCTAGATTCCCCCATTTCTATCACTAATAGTCCTTCTGATAGTGAAATTGAAACTAATTCTGGCTATCAACGATATCTCATGCTCCTGAATTAATTGGCATCCCCAGGGGAGGAAGTGATAGCATTTGCCCCAGTTTCTATGAAGACTCCGAGTGGGTGTGATTACTCAATGGCTAACAAGGATAAAGATGAGGAAGGAGCAGAGGTTTCTTCCCCGCCTTCTACAAAGACGCACAGTGGTTGTGTGTATCATGGGTCTGGTTCTTATGTTGGTTCTGGTTTTGGTTAAGATAAATGGTGTTTGGGTCTCATGTTTTTGTGTTGTGATATCTTCTTTGCCGCGATGGTTATTGTTACACTCTCTGGGTACGTTGGTATTTTGTCTTTATGCTAATTTGGAATTCTTTGGGGCTAGTGTGATGGAAAAATTTGGCTCAACATGGTTGGAATGAAAAGTATCATTAGTGATTATAGATAACTTTTGGCAGCATTGGTTGGTTCCCTTTTGGTGAATTGAAGTGGATTTTTTTTCCCCAGTTCAACAAATGATTGCAGGCAACTTTGTGGGGAATTTTCAAAATGAAATTGGAATTTGAAATGAAATGAAATATCTTTGAAATGTAATTGTAATGAGCTTGATTCTTGTTGCTCCCTTAGCATATAAAAGGGATTTCAAGGCTCATTACAAAGGGTTGAATTTTGAGTCTAGTACAGGGTCTAGGTAGAATTTAAGTACATAAATGATATACTGTAAAAAAACTAATGAATAGTAGGATTGTCTTGGGTTGAAGTCTTATATGTAATAGTCTTAAATTAGTTTTATGCAAATTACTAATATAAAAAAAAATCTTATCTCTGAAACATATACTCTCCTTTTGTAAATTTCTACAAGTCATAAATGAAAATATCTAGGGTATTATCATTTATAGATTCAAATTTTCAATTGAATGTGTTTCCTTATTTCTACTTTAACTCGAAGGGCTAATTAAATGCTTAAAGAGGGTCACCGATTTGTGAAAAATTGCATAGGATCTGATAAGAAGTTACGTTTTAGATATTGTGAGTTTTTAGGTTGCAAGGCATTCTAAAAATAGTCCACCATTATCAGAATTAATTAATTTGTGTACGACTGGTTATTGCATATTTGACTCCATTTCCCAATTGATGAAGCATTGGTCCATTTTTTAGGTATTTTTGCAATTGAATGTGTCAATGATTTACTCGATCATGGATTTAGAATAAGAACACAATTCACTTAAAATAAATCCAATCATGAAGCATGTGTTTTAAATACTTCCTTGTTCCTAGTAAATATATGATTATTTACTTAAAGATCTACTAAATCTTTAGTGAGTTATGTTTATTTGCAAGTTATAGGAACCAATCTATGTATAGAAGTGTTCTCCATCAAATAGATCATAATAAACACCATAAGGAACACCCTCATAGGTCCCACAGAGCCTAAAGTGAAGGAGTAAAGATCTTAGAATCCTTTACTCATTATGTTGGCCATTCATCTTTAAGAATCTTAATTATAGGGGTTGGCTACCCTTTCGAGCATTCTAAGGGTGTACTAGAAAAAACCAACAGAATGGCGACTCTACTAGGGAAAATTTCCATTCTTCAGATGCATATCCTTGTATCACAAAGTCAAATGGTGTGGTAATTCTGAACATCTTGTTCAGATATTGAAAATTTCTTGAACCTGGTAGATGATTTGATTGTACCAAAGCTTGAAGGATCTGAAAGTGACTCCGCTGTGGAAGAAAACCCAAAACATGTTTTATTTTCAAAGAAACTTCATCTCATTTGAAGTTTAATCCTCCATAATAAGAGGTAGTGACTCTAACAAAAGAACCTGATAAAGAATACATCGAAACTCCAGATTTGCAGATATCAAGATGAAAGCTAGATGACTACTTCAAAATTCCAAGTATTCTCATAGAATTAAAGAAAATTTGATCATGTTTATAAGCAAATTATGATAAATCTTCTATACTTGTAATGTAAATGATTCCCTATTAGGTAAAGTAGCATTAAATGAGGGAATAATAATGGTAATTTAGCATGCTTTTTAAATGTAAATTGAAATTTGTGCATTATCATAAAGAAGCATGTGCTGTATTGTAAGCTCTTAAGAAAAGTGTATAAGAGGTGTGCATTGTAAAGGCTTAAGGTCGTAATTGCAGAAAGGAATTTGAATTGCCTTGTGTAAAGGTGATCCCATAATAATGGTTTACAATTTTTGGCCAAACTGGACACTGAAATTATTATTTTTAACTAAATCTTCACATTCGGGCACCTATAGCGGCTAAACCATGAAGAATTTGAAGATGGTGCAAACTAGAGTCTCATCAAATTTTGTCTGTAGATTCTAAATTTTTTTTTTTCAAAATTTTTGGAATCAAATTGCACTTCTTTTTCCATCTCCCACAAAAATTTATTTTTTCAGAAAACAACATTTTTAAAAAGTGACGCACACCGTATAACACATAATTGTTTTTCCATGAAGGATAAAATTCTAATTCTTTCAAATTTAGATTTTTAACTTTGATATCTAGTGCTTCCACTTGGTTAGATAGTTTTTTATTGAATTTTTTTCCTTAATCAAGTTTCAAAGTCAAACAAATTACAATTTAGACACACGACCGTATAAGTAACTTTTTGTATATGTCAAAATTTAATTTAATTTTTTTGTTGAATCAAGGACTTCAATATCTGGTGCACTCATATTTTATAATTTTTTTTTATAATCTTCTATTTTTCCACATGTGAAGAACAAAGAAATTCATTTTCAATAAAAACCTATGTTTAATAAAACTTAAAAAACAAATATATAACAAAACCAAAACATATTAAAATTATATTCATTGGATAGCTTGTTCTGAGGAATACCATAATCATTTGAAATAAATTTTAAATGAATTCATTTGATCCCCCAAAAGCTAAATCAAAAGTGATTTTTTATCAGCATTTGGATAGGTGTAAAGGAGACGCATTTATAGGTATGGTTTAAAACTAGTGAGGTTCTATCCAAGGGGGTTTGATCTAAGGTGATTTGATCAAACCCTGTTCAATTGGAATCCTTAAAATGGAACTTTTTAAGGCTTAAATCATTATATTTTCTAAAAATATATGATTTCAGCTAAAATCCGTTCCTCTCAGGAATTGTAAACCACTATTGTGACAGCACCCGTAATTTCAAAGTAAATTTTGTAAGCCTTCTAAAGGTGTGAGAATGCATTGTCAAGCTGCACATCTTGATGCGGATGTAAATGCAACCATGGATAATAGACAACCTTTGTTGTGTCAAGGGAATTTTAGTACTGAGAGGTACAAAGCCATTAATTTTGATAACATTTGTGGTTATCCAAATGTTGTACCACCTACTATCAGAGATAGGATACCAAATTTCAATGGTGAAAAGGTTGAATCAACAAGCAAACATTTGCAAGATTTTATTGATATGATGGGTGATTATGAACTGGACTTTGAAGATGTTGTCATGAAATTAATTTTTCAATCCTTAAAGGGAGATGCTAGAGACTAGTTTTCATATTTACTAGCATCTTGCATACATTCATGGGATGAGTTTAAAGTAGTGTTCATGGAACAATTTGGTGAAAGTATTGATCCAATGCTAATCAGACAAAAATTTATGAGTATGGAGAAATAAGAGGCTTAGCTAGTTCCTTCTTTCAATCTTAGATTTTCAAAGATTTTGAGAGAGATCCCTGAAAGCATACGACCAAATGATGTAGTGTTTGGTGGTGTACTTGGGTGCATTTTATAAAAAGATGAGTTACCACTTAAGAGACAAAGAGCCCACAACATTACATCAAGCATATCAAATTGCCATATATATTGAAAACAATTTGAAGTATTCAATGATGAAGGGATATTCAACCACCAATGCTAGTCACCTTAACACATTTCATGTGGATACAACTAGTGGATCAATTAGTAGAAATTTACGCCAAGATGAAAAAACTTCTACTGCTCCAATTTCTCCATCACTATAATATGAGAATCAAGGTAAGCCCCAAGTGAAAGTCTCATAGAATCAAAGCAAGGCTGATTAGGTATCTTCAGCTAAGAGATTACATGAGATGAAAAGGTATCAAGGGGAATCACCGTTCTCCAAGTTTGTGGATACTTTGTTGGAAATGCCTAAAAATTCCAAACCAGAAGACTCAATATGTATTGACTTTTTTTGTGAGATATATCAATCAGGGTTGAGTACTTTACCAAAGGAATTGAAGCCTCATGATTTGAGCCAAGTAATTTATTGGATAAGGATTATAAAAGAGGCTAAGAATGGTTACACATGTATTGCTTCAAGGTGTTAGTGGTGGCTAACTTGTGGAAGAGTATCAAATGACAACACAAACGAGGGGAGAGAGTGTATTAGAACATGAACATTTATCTTGTTGTGAAGGTGAATATAACAATTATAATAAGTTTGTAAAAGACATACCTACAGTTGGGTATGTGCAGGATCATCATGGAAAAAATAGGCCCTTAAGTGGCAATTTTTTTTAGAAAAATCAGAGTTAGGAAACTTGACGTAAAAATTTGAATAAGTTATCTCTATTATTTCAAAAATATGTAAGAATGTAATTTGTAGAAAATTGAATGTAGTTTCTAAACTACTAGGTTTGTTTAAAAAAAAAATCTATTTGGTGAAAATTTGAAATTCCAATGCAGTGGTACTTAAATTTAAAGAAAAACAAGAAGTAGGTGTCTGTCTGATCACCCTAACCACAATAAATGATAATATTTTTTTATAATATTTTAGATATAAGTAGAGGACTCATGCCCGATGTGATGCATATTTTTTGTAATTTTTTCCAAGTAAATAATTAATTATGAATTTTTATTACAACCTTAAAAAAAATATAAAACTCGAATGTCGACAACCTTAACTTGGTGAAAACTTCATGAAATTTAATTTTTCTTTTTTTAATCCTATAGTATGTGAAGCATAGAATGTGATGCATGTTTTGGATTCAAAAAATGTGATATCATTTGAAATCTATAGATGTTTTTCAATCAGCCTATCAGTCAAGACTTTAGTCATAATTTGAATATAAAATGAATAATAACTACTTATTAAATTCAAAGTAAAGCATAATTTATATCAATGGAAAGCTGAGAATCTCATTTAAAAACCCTTTTCATTTCATCAATTTTGGGTAAAAAGATAGTCGTCAACCACATACCCATCATATTGCCACTTTTTGGCCCATCATGATCCTACACATACCCAACTCACTATAGAAGTGATGAAAATGAAAATACACCATATGAGGACAAGGAAGTGGTTCTTGATTATCATCCTTGGGATGTCCTAGATTGTGAGCAAATGTATAGGGTGTAAGAGGAAGTCCCATGCCTTGATCTGATCAATGATAATGGTGTATATGTTGTTGATATTGTGTCACAAATCAATGTTCAAGGTGATGGAATTGAGTTGGATCGGTCTTCTATTGATTATAGTTCTTATGAAATTGAGATTGAATCTCTAGCTCAAAGTAGAGAATATGTTGATGGCCATGATAGGGTGTACTTGCTTGGGACTGAACAATTTTCCTCATGTGAAGAGTTCTCTGAATGTGGATCAATAATCTTGAATGGAAATGATGAAGATGATGTTGACAATATTTCTCTTTGCTCTTCAAATGATTACACTAACTTTGAATGCACTGATGATTCTATGGACTAGGATCCTCATACTGAGAAAAGTTGGGGTATGTGTGACAACAATGAAGGTGTGGCAGAATCCCCTATATGATGAACCCGAACCATTATATGAGATGATAAATGATGATCCTTACTTGTGTAGAACTAACCCACTTTTTTTTGAAAATCTTGATGATATATCTAACACAGGGTTAGAATGTGGTCTAAAAGAAGCATTTAGCAACATGTTGATGGGTTCTTGCCACATAATACTTATGAATATGTGGGGTATGATGCAAACAAGACAAGAAGGAATGAAGAACAACCCAACATTAAGGTTTTTGATTGTATTCTTGAGGACGGTGACCTTGAGTCAAAGGCTTCCCAATCATATGAAGGATGCAATGGTACTAGTATTGGTAGAGTTACTTGTCCACAAGTGAATGAGAAAACTATATCTAATGATTACCAAGAATGTAACTTAGGTTTGTTGTTAATTGAACATGATAGTTGCTCACATGGTGAAGAATTTGAAGATAAGGATGTCATTTTCCATGGTGACAATCCTAAATATAGTGCTAGTATTAAGGAAGATGTAGATGAACATGCCATACATGATAATAAGGATGACATACCCATGGATGAAGGAAGGGGCCTATTCCTAGATGATCAAGTTGTGCACCTACATGGGTACACTGGTCCTAAAGCAATATTGTTGCATGTTGAAGAGGATAAACTATTTGATGAATCTTTAGATTATGTTGACATTGTAGGATTGTTTGATCTATTTGAAGAGCAAATTAGGGATGCAAATAGCATGAATTATGATGCTAATCAATATGAATGTGTAGTTGAATTCTTTGCTAATTCCCCTCATCTTCTCGGCATAATTATGGACTTGTTCACATCCAATAAGGATAAGCCCTATATAGAGTAGAATGAAGGTGCTCCTGAATCTATATATTTTCTCTCTGATACAATAGGGGATTGTTGGCCCAACATGCATCAAAGTGTTTACGAAGGATTTCAGTTTGATGTGTAAGTTGAACATGGTGTCCAAATTCATGGTCAAGTAGAGTATGAATGTTTTACTTTTCCAATTCAATTGGATGAACTTATGGTGGAACAAGTTAGTGAATGGGGTAGTATTACAGTAAGTGGGATTGATGGTGTCAATCACGATGATGATGATTGTTCAACGATGCTTAACACACATTTTGATCCATTACAAGTAGAACTGGACAAAGTTTTTGATAGAGGAAAGAATTAGTCCTAAGTTCTTGGGGGCCATGGGCCTCCAATTTGAGGATTGAAGCCAATCAAATGAAATGGGCTACTGAGAAGTTAAATTGCATTGTATAGTTTTGTAAGTATTGTGCATAGGTTTGGTTTGGTTTCTTTCTTTTTGGTTGTGTCTGATTACCTTGTCTAGGAAAGCTCTTGGGTTTTTGTGCTTCTACCCTGGTCTACTTTAACTTGAGATCTCAATTCTCACTATACCCATTGAGGGTATACATCCCTGAGTAGAAGCCACTGATAGAGCTTTCAAAATTTTGGAAAAAGTTTGAGCAAATCATGACTTGGATCATGATTGCCAAGATTTGTGTCAAAGGATGGGGTTAGTGTTTTGGTCTATGAATTCTCTTTGATGATGTTCTATCTTAAAACCCTTTGGCATTTTAATTTTTCATTAGCTTGTTTGAGCCAGTCACTGGTCACTCAAGTTATCACTTGAGCCTTTTAAATGTGTATATTTACTAGCCCCTTCATTCTAGGAAAGATGGTCACCCTGCACGTTGTCCCGCGCCAAATACTTATAAATGTTGGTGAAGTATTTCGCCTTCAAAAGACATAGGTTTAAGTCATTTTTCCTCAAGGATCTAATTATCGTCAGCCTAGTCATGGCCCTATTTTAAGACTAAATTTTGGCATGTGTACAAATCCGACCCATTGGATTTCATGATTAGATCCTTTCCGTCCATCGCATACCATGCAGGTATTAAAGAATAGTCATTAGAAGATGTGTGAGGTATGTGATGGTTCGACATGTGTCCTTTCCATGGTGGGATGCAATCCATGTCCAACTTCCTAACAATCGATGATGTGGAGATCGAAAACTATAATGTAGCACGAGATTTGTTTCTTAGTTGTCCATTGCACACCTCGTGGCATTTAATTAATGTCTGTTGGAAAGCTTGCGAGGTACAAGATTGATGGATGCATGGATTCCTCGACCACCATGTAGAGTGTGGCAGAGCCTATGGATGGGATGACATGACTCCCATTCATCAAATTTTCATTGGCTAGAGGTTGGTGAGCCATGGTCTTGGGATTTCAAACCCGATTTGACCTAATCTAAGCTACTCGATTTTACTTCTCATCTAGAAAATGATGACCACTATTCAAAAAATAAGAAATAGGCATGTGATAGTCATTTTAACTCTATGAGGAGTATGCATTAATGACATGTGTTCTATAGGAGTGATCAATTTGATCTTGTGTATGCGAGGAATTAATTTCCTATCATCATTGAGAATAATACATGGATTTCCATGTACTTGGCTAATTAACGATGGAGATGTGGATGCAAGTGGTCGATTGCTTGCTCACTCATGTAATTTTCATCAAGAATTAATGATTAGCATGCCTAACTTTCCTATTAAATGAAGGTTTATGGCCTTTGTTTTCACCATTACAATTGAGAGTGTGAAAATTTCTAAATTCCAGAAGTGTGAGCTCTGTTCGTGAAGTTGTATTTTCAGAGAAAATGAGCAAGCCAACTACTTATGTGTTAGTAGTTTGAAGGTCCCTAAGATTTAATGTATAGAAATCTTATGATGATGTCCTAGTGCACAACCAGAACATGTCTATAGCTACTGCAACTCTAGAAGAAAATGGAAAGGAGGAGGCCTAGGGTGAGAAGGCTACATCAGTCCCAACTAGATGTAGCAATAGATTGAGAAGCCAAGTTGTAACCATAGAAGTGACGAAGGAAAAAGAAAAAGAGTTTGTGGGTTTTTTGAGGGGAATGCAAAGAAAGATTAGGTACAACTGAGCTTCTTTTGGAAGGCAGAATTACCCAATTTCTATCACTAATAGTCCTTCTAATAGTGAAACTAAAATTGATTTTGACTATCAATGATATCTTATGCTTTCGAATCAATTGGCAGCCCCAGGGGAGGAAGTGATAGCAGTTGCCCTAGTTTCAGTGAAGACTCTAAGTGGGCGTGATTACTCAATGGTTGGAAAGGATAAATTTGAGGAAGGAGCATAGGTTTCTTTGCTGCCTCCCGCAAAGACACATAGTGGCCATGTGTATCATGGGTCTGGTTCTGGTGTTGGTTCTAGTTCTAGTTAAGAGAAATGGTGTTTGGGTCTCATGCTTTTGTGTTGTGATATCTGCTTCTCCGTGATGGTTTTTTTTACTCTCTGGGTACATTGGTTTTTTATCTTTATGATAGTTTGGAATGCTTTGGGGCTAATGTGATGGAAAAATTTGGTTCAACGTGGTTGGAATACAAAGTCTCGTTGGCGGTTAGGGATAAATTTTGGTGGCATTGGCTGATTCCCTTTTGGCACTGAATTGAAGTGAATTTTTCTTCCCAGTTCAACAAATGATTGTAGGTAACTTCTAGTAGTTAAGGATAAATTTTAGCGACATTGGTTGATTCCCTTTTGGCGAATTGAAGTGAATTTTGCTTCCCTAGTTCAACAAGTGATTGTAGGAAACTTTGTGGGGAATTTTTGAAATGAAATATCTTTGAAATGTAACTGTAATGAGCTCGATGTTGTTGCTCCCTTATCATATAAAAGGGATTTCAAGGCTCGTTATAGAGGATCAAATTTTGAGTCCAGTACAGGGTCTAGGTAGAATTTAAATATATAGAAAGGATATATTGTAAAAAGCTAATGAACATTAGGATTTTCCTGGGTTGAAGTCTTATATGTAATAGTCTTAAATTAGTTTTATGTAAATTACTGATATCAAAACAAATCTCATCTCTGAAACATATACTCTCCTTTTGTAAATTTATGCAATTCATAAATGAAAATATCAAAGGTATTATCATTTATCTTCAAATGTTCAATTGAATGTGTGTTCTTATTTCTACTTTAACTCAAATGGTTAATTAAATGCTTAAAGTGGGTCATATATTTGTGAAAATTTGCATAGGATCTTATAAGAAGTTACATTTTAGATATTCTGAGTTTTCAGGTTGCAAGGCATTCTAAAAATAGTCCACCATTATCAAAATTAATTAATTTGTGTACTACTGGTTATTGCATATTTGACTCCATTGCCTAATTGATGAAGCATTGGTCTATTTGTTAGGGATTTTTGCAATTGAATGTGTCGATGATTTACCTGATCATGGATGTAGAATAAGAACACAATTCACTTAAAAGTTTCCAATCATGAAGCATGTGTTTGAAATACTTCCTTATTCCTAGTAAATAGATTATTATTTACTTAAAGATCTGCCAAATCTTTAGTGAAATATGTTTATTTACAAGTTATAGGAACCAATTTGTGTATAGAAGTGTTCTCCATCAAATAGATCATAATGAACACCATAAGGAACACCCTCCTAGGTCCCATAGAGCCTAAAGTGAAGGAGTAAGGATCTTAGAATCCTTTACTCGTTACATTGGCCATTCATCTTGAAGATTCTTAATTATAGGGGTTGGCTACCCTTTAGAGAATTCTAAGGGTGTACTAGAAAAAACACCATCAGGGTTCACCACCAAGCTAGCGCTTGGAAAGACAAATGCAATACAAGATGTAATGCTTAACCCTAATATGATGCAATCTTTCACTGAATGATCTAGAAAAGTATGTAAAACATAACAGAGAGGTGAGATCTCAAAGGTATGCACCTGGAAACCTGAAGAGGGTTGGAATGAGCTCTAAAACATTGAAAAACCTAATATTTTTTCCTACTAGGACTCATACGCCAATCTGGGTGTATCAGTCCTAGATTTAGGTTTTTGTGCACAAATAGGAATTTGGAAAATGGGTATTTGGAATTGCAAAAATATGGAAAAACTGCCTATTGTGGGACTCATATGCCACTTTTGGTGTATCAGTCTTGTTTTTCCTTTTCAGGAATTCAAATTTCACATCTACACTTCAACACCTATTCTTCGCTCCCAAATTGATTTTTGGATCCAAATCTGCGAAAGGACCTACAAAATAGAATATAGACTCGATTTGCTTATGGGGGGTTTTCCTTGGTTAAACCACTAGTTTGGTAATTAAACCTTGATAGGAGAAATGAAATATACATGTAAATTGGAATGTAAACCCTAACCTTAAGTGTGTCTAAGATTAGGAAATCTAAAAGACAATGCAACCCTATTCTAATGTGCAAGAATGAAGAATGAAGTGCATGCATGGAATATGAAGATGAGTGACTCACTTTGAGAGATCTCAAATCATCCAAATGAGCCCTAATAATGCTTGTACCTCCCTTAGGCTGAATGTAGAATGATAATGAAATATGGAATCACTTAGGAAACAAGTCATTGGGCTTGGCTTGATGACTAGTTGCATCTCCCTAACCTAGAATCCATCATGGTTCACCATAGATAACGATGATCAACCCTTGAAAATGCTAGATCTTGAATGAAAGTGAGCTTGAAGACCTATAAAAACACTTTAATGCTGCTCCAAGACTTCAAATTTGCTTGCTTTTGAAACTTCAATGCTCTTTTGAAAGAATGCTTGAAGATTCTTTAATGCTTGGATCTTGAAATTGCTCTTAAAAAATACTTGCTTCAATGAGATAATGAATTATAATCTTGCTTATATAGGAATTAACACCTAATTTACCATTAGTCAAATCTCAAAAGCCAACACCAACCAAAAATTTTAATTAAAAAGGTGATTTTCTTGCTCAAACCCTAAAAAAGCCCCAAATGGGACTCATATGCCATCCCTAGCGTATTGGTCCCACCTAGGGGGACTCATATGCCCATATTTAATGCATAGGTCCAAATTAAGTGTCAAATTGTACCACTTTCAAGAGTGTGTACAATTTTGTACACTACATTTAACCCCCACTTTAGCACCAATATGACTCTACGTGCATATGTAAGCTGAAGGACTCTAACAATAAACTCAGTTTCATAAAAGGATACACATATAAGTTCATTCACAACATGAGAGAATGAAGCCCCCATTGTAGCTATCTACAAAACCACAATGTTAGGAACCGAATCCTACAACATGAATTTGTTAGTTGTCTAAAAATCCTTTTATCTAACTGAACTTCTATAAATCACATTCGAGGATAGATGTATATAATTTGCCATGCTTTGCTTGATATGACCATTTATTTGTTTAATGACTAATTGTAAATCACTGAATATATTAATATTTCAAACTTCTAAAGCTAAAATAGCATGCAAACCAACAATCAATGCTTCACATTTCGTTGTGTTGTTGGTGCATAGGAAGTTTAAGCAATAGTATAAGGGAATAGGCTTGCCTGTGGGTGGGACTATTATAACCATGGCACCAAAGCATGTTTTACACTTAGATCCATCAAAGTATAATTCCCATGCATCTTCATCTTTCTGAATAGTCCACACATTCTCATTAGGGAACGTTTCTATATTAGGTAACGCCAGGGGCAAGGGAGCGTCTACTAAGTGGTTAGTTAAGGATTGTCCTCTAATTTCATTTTGTGAAACAAACTTAAGGTCAAAATTTGTTAACAACATAACCCATTTAGCTAAGCATCCTAATAATTTTTTTAGTGAAAAGATGTTTTATAGGATTGAATTTCATCATCACATGTGTTTTAGCATTCAGTAAGTAATGTATCAATTTACTTGTACCGAATACAAGAGCCAAACATTGTTTTTCTATCACTGTGTATCGAGTCTCATAATCAATCAAAGTTCAAATAATGTAATAAATAGGATACATGTTCTTTACCCTTTTTTGCTTGTTGAGCCAACAATGCTGCGAGAGCATGGAAATATGCTGCTATGTAAAGGATGAATGGTTTTTTTTGCATAGCGGGTTGTAAAATAGGTGAGTGGCAAGATAATCCTTCAAACTTTCAAAATCCTATTTACAATCCTTGTTCCAATTAAAGTGCACATATTTCTTAAGGAGATGTGTCAATGGTAATGTTCAATCTACTAAAGATGCTACAAAACAACAAATAGCTTGAATTATTCCTTGTAAGGTGCACAATTCAAAGATGTTTCTAGGAGGTGGCATGTTAACTATAGCATCAATTTTCTTCATTTCCACCTTGATGCCTCTATGAGATACAATAAAACCTAAAAGTTATTCACTATCTACATCAAAGACACACATTTTGGATTTAATTTCATGATGTATTTTCACATTTTCTCAAAGATCTTCTGAAGGATATTCACATTGTCTTGTCTAGTTAAAGATTTGGCTAGAATATTTGAACTGAAAAACTCTAGAGTGTGCTTACTCAACTAAGTTCTTCATTTATCACATTTGAAATCGGTTGCTTAACTTCCTCAATTCCAAATCTGTGCCAAGATCTATAATTAATGGTTTGAATCCAATATGAAAACTTAATCCATCAATTTATTGAGATCATTGATCAATCTATTTGAGTAATTAAAGAATAAGCCATCATCAAGAACAAACCAAAAGATCAGAGACACATTTGATTACAGAGTTAACCTCTCAGAGCTATGTCTCTAGATCTACTCAATAAGCGTGATCAATTGCCATTAATGTTGTCACCTACAAATTGCTTACAACATCTAGTCTTCTGAATGCATATTCAAAATTTTCACTGCAAGGAAGTTTAAAGCCCTACAAGAACTTCCTGAATCCACACTATACAAGTGCTTCCAACAATAACAAAAAATCATTCCAATTTCTTAAAGAATAACTGAATGCAAACTAGATACAAAGGTATCTTAGCTCGTTTACAAAATCATACTAAACATAATTCAGACGATATTGAATACAACATTCTAGAATAAAGTTAAGTATCAAAAATACTCTAGTTATACCTGACGCTGGATCTTCAACCTTGCAAGAGAGAAGTCTTCAATTTGGATGTCGAACAACACTCCTTCAAGTGCAACCTTCTGGCATCATTTTTACAAAGTTTCAAAATCCTAATCGTTCTCTGAGGTCACTCTGCAAAATTCTATCACTTGGATGCCTTCACTTGGACTCTAGATCCTAAATGATCAACTCAAAAGCATACTCTAAATGCTTGGATCTAAAAGAATTGGATGCTTGATTCTTGGGTGCCATGCCTTTGCATTCTCATCCCCTTTTATACAAAAATCTTCCCATTATGGTTAAAACCATAAAATTTGGACATTTCCCCTTTAAGGTTAGGATTTAACCAATCCCCCTTATTTTACAAATAAAATGACAACAATCCCCATTAAAAACCATTTAAATTATTTTTTTAAACCCTTATCATTTTTCATTCACGGGCTATATTGGTTTGAGTGTTTGTTTTTATTCATTAGATTATTTTGTCTTTTATTTAACAACCATTAAAGGTTATTTTAGTTATAAATTTGGGCTTATTCATTATTGTTTTAAAGGGGTTAATTTTTTAATGTTTAGGATTTTTTTTTTAATCCATTGCCTTTAAATCCCACCAAATCCGCTTGGGATCCCACAAAATCTATTTGGAATCCCACAAAATGGATTTTGTGAAATAAAATAAACCTCCACCACTTTATTTCTAAAAAATGAAGCATGGTGTAGTGGTGGTATGTGAATTTAGTGAGGGGGATCCACATTTTTTCCACATCACCTACACTTGCCACGTCAACATCAAGTCAACTCCCACATCAGCATCCAGTCAAACTTCAACTTTGACTGGCCATATCTTCGTCGTATGAGCTTTGTTTTCTATGAAACGAGAAATGTTGGGATCATGGAAACAAGCTCTTCATTTTGATGCCAATTTTGATGAATTTTGACATGATCAATTTTTCACCTAAAAGTACTTGCCTAGTTGTAAGGTTTGACCAAACTTTGACTAGCCATAACTTTGACGTAAGAACTCCTTTTTCGCCCATTCAAGTTGCATTGAGTCGAGTTTCCTAAGCACTTTGAAATGGTGCTGATTTTGAGGGAAACTAGAACAATTGAATTTTTAGAGTTTTGAGATCCACCTGGATCAATATCATCAACATAATCTTCCAAAATCTTATGTATGCACTACTGGATTTGACACCATTTTCTGACGAGTGTTCATCGGTCGTTCGACAAATCTCTATCGGAAGAGCGACGAAATGGCAAAAATCTTTCCCTCGCTATTTTTTCATTGCAAGGCCGATGACAAATTAAATGTCAAAATAACAGCGAATAATTGTCGGTTGATGGCATCGTGAAATACCTCAGGATTTTGTCAGAATATCGACGAAAACTTTGTTTATCCACCAACGAATTACACTAGAAGTTTGTCGTCGGTTTGACGAAATGGGCAAGCAGTAGCGTGGAAACAACAGAGGACGTTCAGCGAAATAGCGACGAAATACTAAAGTAGTCACGTCGAAAGAACACCAAAAGTTGGTCGAATGTGTGATGAAATAGGCAAGTAGTAGTGTCAGAACAACACCAAAAGTTCATCGAATTTGCGATGAAATTAGCAAGGAGTAGCATCGGAAGAACACCAAAAGTTCATCGAAAGTGCAACGAAATGGGCAAGTAGTAGTGTCGAAACAATGCGAAAAGTTCGTCGGCTTTGCAATGAAATTAGCAATGAGTAGCATCGGAAGAACACCAAAAGTTCATCGAAAGTGCGACAAAATGGGCAAGTAGCAGCATGGTGGGAACGCTGAAATATCATTGGAAGGGTGACAAAATGGGTAGGGAGTTACGACAAAATCATCGTCGCAGCTATAGCAACTTCGTCAAGCCTTTCTATTGATTCATCGGTGGTTATTGTCGAAATTGCGACGAAGAAGCAAAATTTAAAAAAAATATATATATTCGTGGAAATGTACCATTGCGAAGACTGACGACTGATCATACATATAGACTGTATATTGGTTTGATTCTTCAAACGATGCATTTCTTATATTGAAAAGTGCATTACCTTATTGAGATTCTCTTTGTTTTGAGTATAGTTTAATATTCTCTACTTAACAAGGCCAACCGCGTGATGGTGGAAACTCATTTGGCCCCCCCCTCACATCACTCTCAATTCCCCATACCCAATCATATAACATTAATCATTGATTCATCCATTAATAACATATAACATTCATTCATTCATCCATTAATAACATATAACATTCATTCATTAACATATAACATTCATTAATTAACATATTCACATTCATTCATTAACATATAATAATCATTCTTTCAGTTTTACATATTATCAAAAATATGGTTGTCATGATATGATTACAATCACTTTTTTTTTGTTTCTTTTTGAAAGCTACATAAAGCTGAAGTGGAGTATCATTTTCTAAATCAATATCTGTCCCCCCTTTAGTTGTTATGCCCTCTACTTGTGATCTTAATGTACGCGTAGTTGTCTGCTCATGACGTGGACGCTGCTTCAAGGGGGGATTTGCTGCAATAAGAAAGAAATGTTAAACTGATATGTTTTTATTATTATTGTTAAAAGTATTTGATTAATGAAAAGAACATTAGAGTGGTTCTCTTTACCTGATGGGTCCACATCATGTTCCTAAACTTTTTTTATAGACTCATGCTCAACATGTTGAACACGCTCTAAATCCTGATCTGCAGTTGAAACACGAAAGGTTACATTAAATAATACACCAATTGAAATTAAATATGTTTAAGAGAACATGAGGGTGGTCCTCTTTACCGGATGGGGCCACATCATGTTCTTGATCTTCTCTAGCCTGATCATGCTCAACACGTTGATCACGGTCTACATGTTCTAAAGTTGAAACACGAAAGGTTACATTAATTAATGCACCAATTGCAATTAAATATGTTTACAAGAACTTTAGAGTGGTCCTCTTTACCTGACGAGGCCACATCATATTCCTGATCTTCTCTAGCCTGATCATGCTCAACATGTTGATCACGCTCTACATGCTCTAAAGTACTGGGATGCACACCATGACCTTCATCTGCACGTTCTGCTCCACCCTCACCAGGCTGCATTCCAATGTCATGTGTAGTATATATTATCATTGCTTGAATGTTTAAAACAAATAGGCATGTAATTACTTTATGGTGGAAATTAATATTGAATAGATTGCACAAGTATTCAATTTTAATAAACTTTATTGAGTTTATTTACTTGCGTGTCGGATGCAATGGAAGATTGTGTTTTCCTAGTCAAGACTCTTAGGCATATCCGGCTTCCATAGCCTTTGGAAGGCAATCTTGTGTCCTCTTTGTGGGAACTCGCTGACTGAGAGCCCTACATTTTTAAAAGATCATGAATTTTGCTTCTATGGTGTGATAAAACCAAAATTGTTTTCAATTTATTATAATTTGGATGCAATATTTCATTTATTGATACTTACAATTCGTGCGGCTAATTTCATATAACCACCAGAGCCAAGTTTGTGTTGCCCGTGCTTTTCTAGTCTTGCCTTTGTTGCCTTCGATGTGTCAGGCAGCCTATGAAAAGTTTGGAATACATTAGATTATGTAAAAAGAAAGAGTAATCAGTATATAATTACATTGTTGATAGTATCACACATAGCATACTACTTTTTAAAAAAAATTAATGGCATTTTCATAGCATACAGACATTGAGAGCATATAAAATACAGAGTTCAATCCATGAATTATAGAAAATAGATATTTGTTGGTTATATTCATATCACGTGATTACATTGCACAAAACATACTACAACTACATAAATATCAGATGGTGACAGTTGTCTATGCTACCACATTTTTCATACATGTCTACCAAAGCATTTTATCAAACAGTTCACTGCCTTGCTGCTATGGCTAAAAGCCTAAAATAGGTGCTTTCAAACAAGCTATGGATGCTTGGAAAAAATCTATCAAAGCATAATAGTAAGCAATAGCATAGACAAGGCAATGAATTTTTCAAAAAATGCCTCAAAGAAATGTGGTCTCATAGATAGAAATGCCATGACAATCCATAGCAATTTGCTTGTCATGGCATTCGCTATGGTGGCATTCCATCACCATGAGACCGCATTTTTTGGAAGCATTTTTTCAAATAGTTCACTACCTTTCTATGCTACCACATTTTTCACACTGCTATGGCTAAAAAGTAAAAACATCAAATAGGTGCTTTCAAACAACCTATGGATGATTGGGAAAAATCTACCAAAGCATAATAGTAAGCAATAATATAGATAAGGCAGTTGACGCTTGAGGGCGTTCAGTAATGTGAATTATGATGGAATGCCATGAAAATCCATAGCAATTTGCTTGTCATGGCATCTCGGCCATGGCATTCCATCAAAGATGAGACTAAGCATTTCTTTGAGACATTTTTTTCAAGCAGCTTCATCGCAGATTGTCTATGCTATCATTGCATTTTTCATACATGTCTACCAAAGCATTTTATCAAACAGTTCATTGCCTTGCTACTATGGCTAAAAGTCTAAAATAGGTGCTTTTAAACAAGCTATGGATGCTTGGAAAAAATCTATCAAAGCATAATAGTAAGCAATAGGATAGACACGGCAGTGAATTATTTCAAAAAATGCCTCAAAGAAATGTGGTCTCATGGTGATGGAATGCCATGACAATCCATCTAAATTTTCTTGTCATGGCATTCGTTATGGCATTCCATCACCATGAGATTCCCATTTTTAAGCATTTTAAATAGTTCACTCCCTTTTCTATTCTACCACATTTTTCATACATGTCTACCAAAGCATTTTATCAAATAGTTCAACGCCTTCACTATGGCTAAAAGTAAAACCTCAAACAGGTGCTTTCGAACAAGCTATGGATGCTTGGAAAAAATATACCAAAGCATAATAGTAAGCAATAACATAGACAAGGCAGTGAATTGTGATGGAGCCTCAAATTTACATCTGGGATTTCTTTTATTATTGGCTGGTCTTGTTTATCCGAGTGGTACCTAGGGCTGGAGTTATTACTTTGATTTCATAAACCCTTGGTTTTCTGTCTTTGGTATGGGTCTGTTCTATCATTACTTTTTGGAGAAGGTTTTTAAAAATGAAAACAACCTATGTCTCATTAACTCATCTAAGGCCTGGCCCCTTTTAATAAAATGATAAATATTTAATTGCTGGCCTCCTTTTATTTACCAAAGTCTGAGTCGGGTTTGTGCCTTATGTTTTTAAAACAAGCTTATGTCATCGACCGTCATTTCCCTAAGCTGCATCCCCTTCCTCGGGTTTTTCCTCCTAAGTAATGTTTAATGTTTTGCAGGGGTTATTTGATGGTTGTTGATCTCCTCGCAGATACATCTTGACCGCTCCTCGCCATATCATGATCCCAACTTGAGCCATCATGATATCGCAGGTGATCGCCATGTGTCCCAGGTTGCTGATGTCTGAAAAGCAAATAAAATGATTTAATAAATGCATCAGACTTTAGTGTGTTATCAAGTGGGTTACTAAATTGCTTGAGTGGTGCACGTGTTTATAATCAATAGCAATGTTTTAATCTTGATGAAAAAGTTGCTCAGCGAATAGGCCTTAAGACTGTCCCTTGTTTTACTTGATTGTGGTCATCGATGAAGAGATGAATGGTTGCTCGCTATCGCACAATCCCAACTTGAGCAATCGTGATATCGTGGGCGAGCGCCACGTGTATCTTCCTGGCGCTGCATATAATGGTGGGCCCTGGGGATGATGTGGAAGGCGTTGTCAGCATTTTGAAGGAGGACCATTCGATGATCTAACTAAAACAAGAGATCGACGGCAGAGATTTAAATCTACATCAAATACAATTGAAGGCATTGGTGCTGTATGCAAGTAGGCTTTAATGGCAGATGAGATGTCTATCGGCAATGTTCATAAAGTTCAAGTGTTTAATTACAGACTACTTTCACCACTAAGGCATTCAAGCATCTTCGAAGTAGTCCAGAGCCAGAGATAGAGCTTTCAAAAGCAATTTTGGCAAGAGTTTGATTTTCTGCAGAACGTGAATTTTTGTGAGTTATTTTCTTCATCACTGTTCTATCCGATTGTGTTTCTTGCAAAAAGCTTTGCTGTGTTGATCAGGGTTTTTTTGAATTAATATTTTAGGGTTACTATTTCTCTTGAATTGTGGGAAATTGCAAATTCTACTGTGTTTTCGTTTTGAGTAGCACTAGTCTGTTCACAATTTGATTTTCTGAGAAGCCCTAGTTGTTTAAAATGGCGCCAACAAAACAACATTCTGGCCATATTGACTATATTCAGAGGAATCTGTATGATGATTTCCTTGACCAATTTCCCTTGTCAACAAATGACAAGAAGAGGGGTTTGGTTTTGATGAGAGGGATAGCCTTAGGTGAAGGGTTGAGATATAGAACCTACAACATTGCAGATGCTAGGGTCCCAATGACGGGTTTAGAATTGTTTAGAAGATGGTATGGCTAGCGAAATGCACCTCATCCTTTTTCAAATGGTTGGAGGTATCATATGGGAAAGCTTGTAGTACCGAATGTGTTCCTTGATGTTGACCTCCTCCTGGTAGTGGCTGTGAGATATGATCCTATCACAAGGGTTATAAGGGATAATGATGGTGAGGTTTTACTGAATGTAAATGCCAATGTAATTCAGAGGGTTTTTGATTTGAGTGAAAATGGCTCATTCTTGGTCTAGATTGACTTCAAGGAGATGAAACAAGAGTATGCCAAGATTCAACCTTTTTTCAGATCAAAATTGCTTCCTCCTCATTTAGCTAGGGCGGGCAGTTCCATGATTCATATTAGCGTGACTGATCAGGAACCTTCCGGGTTAAATTGTTTTGCTAATCATTTATTGGCAACCTTCTACTCACTTTGCCAAATTTTAGGTTTCAGTCCTAATACTGTGATGCCCATTGCCTATATTTTTATGGGGGCTCAGATTGAACATCCCAATTTCTCTGTAGTATATGATTATGCTTCTTTCCTTGCTGAAAGAATGCATGAGGGTTTGTTGAACTTATTTGTGGGGGACACTAGTGTTCCTTTCTTTTGGTACTCTTTGTTAATGCATATGTTCTTGTATGAGAATGTCAACTTCTTCTTAGAGAAGATGGAATTGAGGAAAGAGGTAAGTGGAGAAAGGCTACCAGTACAGGCATGGAGTGCAAATATGTCTTACAACAAGAGGGATGCTAGCTATGTGCAGTTTGACAACTGCTTTGCTTCTAGGCTCAGGGCTAGACTAATGGTAAATATGCCAAGAATTCTTGAGGATTTGCATGATTTCCTCTAGCCCAAAGCAAGAAGGCCTGAGTTAAAAGTATGTCATAATTGGGGTGACATCATTCCATACCCTGTAAGCACTATCTTAAGGGTTTATGGTTTCCAAGGAACCCCCCATATTCTTCCATACAATGTACCATCAAGAATGAGATTTGCAGAGGTTTTGTGGTAGCTAGGATGCATCCATGAAGATAACCTGACAGGAAGAGGAAAAAAGACTTTGTTCCCTGATTATACTATTGTCTCAGGTTTTGTATTTTCCAAGGGTGGATGGGTTCATTTTGATCAATTTTTTGATGATTACCATTTGAAGAATGGATCCGTAAGGCAACATGATCCTAAGGGATTCTTTGCTCTGTTTAGACAAAGAATCAAGGGTGACAAATTTGCCCATGTTTTCAACTTTCCTGAAGATTTGATTAGGAATGAATTTGATTTGGGTAGGCAAGAATTGAATAAAAAAAATGGATTGCCTATGAGAAATTGTTGGCCCTAGTGCATAAGTTGGATCCGAAGTATGATCCATTAATGGAGTTCACTCCATTTCACAAAAGAATTGATTTCCTAATGAGTAATTTCATAGAAATCATGAGCACCCTGAGAACCAAGAAGATAAACTTGGAGGTAGATTTGAAAATCCAGGGATTGGAGGTGAGGCCTGTGGAAGAAAGGCCAATTTGTCAGCCACCAATTGATAGGCCCTTATATAGAAGAAAAAGAGATAATAGCAGTGATGAAGAGGTTGGAGACAGAAAAGGTAAACAAATAATGAAAGCCTCATCACAATCTGGCCAAGGGATTAGAAAACCTAGAGGAATAAAGATTGTGGATCTTGATTCACCACCTTGAGATGACCCTATGGAGCCACCACCAGAGCCAAGCCCTAAGAGGCAAAGAATTGAGGAACCACAAGACACTTTGGTGGATAAAATAATTGTCACCGATCAAGACATGCAAGTTGGCACCCTTTCACCTCCTAAGTCAGCACAATTGGTGTTGACTGATATAGATATAAAAGGATAGAATGTTCAGGATGCAAGGATGGTGGCTTGTAAGGCATTCCTAGATGATGATGCCTTTGTGAAGACTCCTGTGTTCTTGCAGTTGGTCTAGAGGTTGAAACTTCAGGAATATCAAGACAAATGCAAGGAAAGAAGAGAAATAAGGCCTGACAGGTCTGATCAGGAAAATGATGATGAGGTCAAAACTGAGCTAATAGAGCAGTTCAAGAACCTCACCCTTGATGAAGGAAGGAAAATTGTGTCTCAAGCTAGTGTCCTACTTCTCCCTAAATGGGACATTACTGATGCTGTAGCTTTTAATGCTATCATGAAATCAAAGCATCCTATGCAAGGCAGTGAGGAGGAAGTCAAGGCAACACTACAAGACTCTAGCTTTAGTGAGGAGTATGAAAATTTGGCGATATGGGCTTTAGCACCTTAGGGAAGAAAACCAAATGTAGCTGATCTCAGTCCAAATTTAAGGGGTGGGCTCATCATCAAGAGAGTCTCTGAAACCTCAACAACAGAGGCCATAAGCTTAACACTGAATGTGGCCAAATTGGCCCAGAAAACAGCTGAAAGAGATGAGGCTGAGAAGAAAAGTTTGATGGAGAAATATAACACAATGATTGGGGAGTATAGTAGGATACAAAAAAGAAATGTTGAGTTGCAATCTGAAGTAGATAGGCTGAGATATGGGCAGGTGGGATAATCTTCCAGTGCCCCTGCTGCTAGAGCAATACCTACTGCTTCAGGGTCATTTCCCCCTATTGTTCCAATCATTTCTATTCCTGGATCCCCAATTCAGACACCTATTGATAGCCCTGCACCAGGGCCAGTTGAAGAAGAGGTTGAGCTTTCTACAGATCCTACCAAAGAGCAGATGATAAATAAAGTTACAGAATTACAGGCTGCCCTAAGGGCGAGTGAGGATAATGCTATGGCCAAGCACAATGAGGTGGTAGACACTGTTATAAGGCATTTAAATGAAGAGGTTGATTCTAAGCTACTAGTTGTACATTCTTTGTATTCTTTATTCTTGAAGGGAATTCAAAATATTAATAGAGACAAGGAGGTGATTCTACCCCTGATTGAAAAATGGATCCCTAGGGCCACCGATTTAGACATTATGTTTAAGGTTTCTAGGTTTAATGTGAATAATAGGCCCCAATCACTAAAGCCTACTCAAATTTTTCTAAAATTATTGAAGGGATTCCAGGCCTTGCCTGATGATCTGAGTAAGAAAATTAAGGAATTAATAAAGAATTTTGATGATTGGGATGACACTTTCCTGCCAGATATAATGGATACAAGTGGAAATGTTTAGACATTGCAGCAATGGCAGGAAAAGGTAGAGGAGGTTATTAATGAACAAATTAAATTAATTTGTGATGATTCAAATCATGACTAAATAGCATGGATAAAATAATTAATACTAGCATGTTTTTGGAATCATTTGAAAGGGAGGCCAACTAGGTTGCAGTGAAGTTCACACCTTACAGTACCAAGATGAAGGAGGTGATGGATTTTAATTGGCCGACAGATGAGGAATATCAGAGTTGGGTTGACAAGTACTTAACTGAGGAGGAGTGAAGTGGTGTATAGTACTGGCAACTGACAACTCAACAGTTATGTATAACTGAATTTTGGTTTTGCTCCATGGCGGTTTTGGGTGTAGTTTTTGAGGAGTAACAGATGCTGTGGTTATTTTGGAATGAGTGGAATCAATAGAAAGATGCTCCGGGGTTTGGTGGTTGTGTTTTCAGTTTTGAAATGGGATGTAGTGGTCCAATTGATCAATGACGTGTAATTTCTGGCCTGATGCTTGTTGCTCCTTCGTTTTCTATAAGAAGGATTTCAAGGCCAGAAATTAGGGTTGGAAAGTTAGATATTTTTTGTAGTTGAGTCTAGGTAAAGTTGCAGAGCAAGAAATTGCAAGAAATTTTGTGAATACTATGGCAATTTAGGTTTGGGTTATTTTGTAAAGGGTTTTAAACTTATGAAGACTGCATGTTTTATAACAGTACCAACATTTCAAGCTAAGATGATATATTTTGAGCTCGAGTCTCTCCTCTGTACAAACATATCATGTTTTGAATAAAATAATCAAGGATTATGATGTTCATCTCATCATCTCGATGTGTGTGTTTTCTGTCTTGGCTTTAATTCAAAGAATTAATTAAAATGCTTGGATGAAATCATGGATGGGTATGTTTGTAAAAGGATTAAATAAGAAGTATCGGGTTGGGGCAGAAATTGATAATGTTGTAATGCAACATTGTCAGGGATCCTATATGCTGAGTATTTAAATCTGTTGTCGAATTGTGACTATTTATGAGTTTGACTCCCTAATGGTATATGGCACTGATCTAAATCGTACAAGTTTGTAAATCTTTGTGTCTATATGTTTTTGCTTAGGGCTTGCCACCAAATTTGCAAATTAAATGACTATCATAAGATATAGAATAATGTTGTAATTATCTCATGCTCCAGGTAGCTGACATTACTGGTGAAAGGCCAATTCATTTTAGTGATATCCTATTTTGTTGAGCCATTTGTGGGATTATCTGTAATTTTGTTAATGATTGTTTATGAGTTTGGTGCAGATATCATAAACACATTATAGGGATCACCCTCCTAGGTCTTGCAGAACCCGAAGTGTAGGAGGTTATTTTAAAATCCTCGTCGAGTTGGTCTAGGTCCTCGGGCTGCCAGTTGGAATGGCAATTCCTTAGGTAGATTAGAGACAAACACAGTTAACAATAAAAAACCACCAACAAATTGTTTGAAAAAATTCCTATAAAAAATGCGATCTCTGATGATGGAATACCGCAATAATCCATAATTTGCTTGTCATGGCATTCATCATGGCATTCCATCACCATGAGACTACATTTCTTTGAGACATTTTTTTCAAGCTGTTCACTGCCTTGTCTATGCTACTGCATTTTTCATACATGTCTACCAACGCATTTGATCAAACAGTTCATTGCCTTGTTGCTATGGATAAAAGCCTAAAATAGGTGCTTTCAAACAAGCTATGGATGCTTGGAAAAAGTCTATCAAAGCATAATAGTAAGCAACAAGCCATGGTCTCATGGTTATTTTTGCACGAAAATCAGCTCAATTTTATTCACGTTTTTTTGCAGATTTTAAACACATTTTTTTGGCGATTTTGAAGTTTGAAATGGGAAAAAATCATTGACCAAAAAGTCAATGATTTTTTCAAAAAATCAGGGAAAAATCATCCATCCTACAGTTTTTTTTTTAAATCGCGATTAATCAGGATTTTTTGCAGATTTATGCTTCTATATCACATACCTTCCTTGGACCGGTGGTGTCTTTCTTTTTTTCTTTTCAGCCTTCTCCTACCCTTGAGACACGGGTCCTTCCACTCCCTCTTTGGAATCATGGGGGGATGCTCATACTTTTTGTTCTCCTCTAAATGTGGCCTATATTGGTCCCTCACACACTTTAGATAGGTACCAACTTTCTAAAGGACCTTGGTTCGGTTGAATGTTTTATCACCGAACAACACAACTAAACGGTTAATGAGCTCATCTTTAAATCTTCATTTTGGGCATTCCACCATGTACGTATGGTGGGCTCGAAGAGATCCAATGTAATATCACTTAGATGTTTATAAAAAATATCATTTCCTACAAAATGATCATGGGATCAATAGTCTAAAAAGAGCGATCAATAAGTAAATTTCAATTGGATTATATATAATAATAATTAAAAAAATTAAAGTACCTAGTACCTTTATCTTTATAGACACGAAATC
>VDFB02000015.1:313924741-313935244 GCA_007258455.2 Sequoia sempervirens
ATATTAATATATATATGTAAGTGTATATAATTAAATACATATGTATTGATATGTGTATATGTATATATATGTAAGCGATGGTGTATGAATGTGGCTAGTAAACAAATGATGGTCCATATTGATGGCTATTGATGTAACAAGTAACCATGTGAATGTGATAAATATATATGGTCTTATGTATTATAAGTGCCTTACATAGCGCTGATATAAAGCACAAGTTGTAAGATAGAAAAGGCTTAGTAAAGACATTCACTACATTATAAGAGCATTGAAAACATAGGTGCATATGTGAGAAGGAGAGATCTCTTAATACATAGTAGATCTCTACTTATTTGGACAACACATAGATACACTATGAATAGTATGATATCACTATCAATGAATTAGTCAAAAAGAATGAAGGCAATGTGTTTGCATATAGACAACGATAGAACCAACAGTTAAAGGAAGTATTAAGAGGCTCAAACCAAGGCATGCTACGCATAATATGTAAGACTAAAAGTAAACTTCATAGCATGTTGGGTAATGAGGTGGCGTCTAAAAGTATAAAGGCCGATAGGTACATATAAAATATGTAAGCATTTAAAGGCCAAACTACATGCTAAGTATTGCTCAACAATAAGTTCGATATGGAAAATACACCATATAAGTCGATACTATTGAAATGAGTCTTTATTATTTAAACAATGAATTACTTAAGCTGAGAATGCTTATGTCTAGGATATAAAGTGATAGAATATAAGCCAACCTCATTAAGTGTTTATGAATACTTGAGAATAGGGAAAGTAAAATAGTAGGGAAAGAACTGGTCAAATCACCATTTATGTGCTAAAGCAACTCATATTTCCTCTGTTTCTCAGTAAAGCTATGACTAAGTCGACGTAGTAAGGTGTTTCTTGTTAATAGTAGACTAATTCGATGTGAATAACTATGCAAAAGTAATAGGAAGATGGTTGTATACTTGGCGCCACATTATGAAGTTCTATAAGTCCATTTTGGATACAATTCGATTGTCATCATTTGATCATGTGCAGATTGAACTAGTCTTTTGTTGCTATCAACCATAGAGGTCGATTTGTGGCATTATATGTTGAGTATACTCTTTCAATTGCTGCCACCTTTTAGATGAGTAGGGTGAGTCTAATTGCATGGTAAAATGTGTCGACTGTCATGCCTCTTTTGTAGGCGACAATGTCTCATTTTGCTATATAAATAGAGAGGCAAGCTCTCTTATTTGGAACACATTCTTTTGCAAACTTATTTTGCTACAATTATTTTGAGAACTGTTTATTCTGTGAGCTGAGAGTTATAGTGTGAGAGTTGTGAAATACTTTGTGAGTTCTTGAGAGAGAAGTCATAGTAAAGTATTGCTTTAGAAGGATTAAGTGAAGCTAACAAGCTGTTGTTGGAAGACTGTGCGTCAAGTCAGTCAGTTGGATTAAGCGTATAGAGGCATGAGGATCTAGTCTTCTCTTATTTGTCCTTATTTATGAAAGATTGTGATTTGAATTCTTTATTGATCTGCTTGAGATTACTTGCATTAGTGAATCATAGTATTTCTTTGGAAAGGGAAAAGAAGCTATTTTATGCTTATTTTTGAAAGTGCTTGTATTTACTCCATAATAGGAGGAATTGTTTGTCATTAGTATAAGTATACTAGGAATGATGAAACAAAAATAGCTTAAGGGTTATTCTTAATAAGAGACGTATCAATTTCATGAAGTGGCCTAACACTATTGGTTTATGATATTAGGAAACCTTAGGAATGATAAGGTTTAGTTGTATATCAATAGTTTGAAAGAAATGATAGGATGAGTCATCATTTATCCATACTAGTATGATCACTTGATCATTGCTTAACTACTGGATAAAACCCTAGGTTAGGAGTAACCTATTTGGGTTGAGAAGTACATTGAAACCTAGGTTAATATTAACCTATCGAGTTAAAGTGGCTACTTGGTTAGTTTCTTTACACTCTTGAAATGAAGTCACATTGTTGACAAAATTCTACTTTGAATAACTCTTTTTACTAGAGGGATTACACTCTTGAATGGAATCATCTATTGCTATGAGTATTCTTCGAATGAGGTCAATCATTGATGTGGTTTTTCTCTTGATGAGAATCACTTATTAATGTGATATATTATTGATTGAATCCATTTATTATGAATATTCAATCTATGAATAGAAGAAGTATATGTAGCTATACTTCAGATTATTAAGATATTCCTAGGATTGGGTTGTCTGTCCAATAAAGGGAATAATTTGGAAAGATGTTTGTGTGAAGTTATTGTGTAAACTATAAAATCTTGTATGTTATACCTATGAAGTAGAATATCCATTAAAGGGGGAAATATCTTATGCTTAGGCTTAATTGGTAGAGATACCATTATAATTTGGAAAAAAGGGATTAGGTTATTTCTAAGGTTAGGGACTACCTATAGAAGGAATTACCTAAGCATAGTAGATGAATGATCATAATCCAAACCGAGCTATAGAAACTTGTATGTGAATAGGGAGACTATCACTCGAAGTACTGGGTGAGAATACTTTGGCCAAAGTAGTGTAAGTAGCCACTATTTACATTGTCAGTTCACTGTGTCTCTTTTATGCATGCTAGTCCAGGATTGTAGGGTTTACAAGTTCTAGTCATGTAGGACACAACTTTAAGCTTAGATAGGCTATTGTTATGAGGTTTACCAATCAATATCTTTGTCAAAGGGTAGGGCCATCTATCAAATGATAGATGTGCAGGGGACTGCATTGAGTCCATGGTTGGCAGAAAAGTGCTTAAGTGATGCTTCTCCTCATCAGATGGTGGAAAAAGTTTGCAGATGTTTGTGCTAGCATTGGGGACAACTTGAGTGTGTACACTAGGGAGTAAGGACATCTAGAATGTATGGACCATTGCGGTGTCATCAGTACTAGTTTGTATATCTACTGCTAGATGAAGCTCAGAAGAACTATGTATGTATTGTGTACCCATTTATATGGAAGGATGTAATCATGAATGATAAACTTGAGTTCATTCAATATGATATCTATGTTATGGAAGATTTGTGAAATTACAATGGAATGCGATGAAAGTTTAGAAATAGTGTTATCTCAATTGTGCATGTAATTTACATTTTGAAAAGAAATTTTTTTATTGCTATGTCATGGCATCATAGAATATTCACTTAGCATGAAATCTTTGGAATTTTTACTAAGTAGAACACCGGGGTTGTTACAAAAATTGTGGAAATTTTGAAGGAGAATTTTTTGCTTACAAATTATAATTTATATTTCTTTTTACCAAATTCTAGAATTTATGGTAGAGGGGAATGAAGTTGTGAAGGAGTACATCAAAGAATTTTATAAACTTGGCATCCAAGAAAGTCACATGAATGATGATGTGGAGAAGGCGTATCAATATTTGGATGGTTGAAAGGGTGAAATTCATGAGATTTGTTTTGTTGATCCAATTCATGGAGGTTTCTTATCAACTTGCATGGAGGGCTAAAGAGAATCTATCTAAGAAAATGGCACAAGGCAAGGATAATTGCAAAAGGAACAAGCAATTCACCAATAATGAAAAGTGCAAAAGGATACCACAACATCTAGTAGGGGTACACAAGACCCCAATCAGGAAAAAACACCCATTAAAGGGGGAGGCAAAAAATATAGGAGGCCATATAAGCAATTTTAGTGGTACCTATTTTAGATGTGACCTGAAGTAGGCCTCGAGGAATTTGAACATCCAAAAATGGAGAATAAAAATGGATGTGCTAAGAAGTGAGTGTATATTGCTCAAGAAAGTGGTGAATTAGGTAGTGAGATAGAAAATGTGATAGCAAAAGGAGAGAAAATAATTGAAAGAACCTAAAATATAACTTCTTTCCTAAATTTTTAAGGGGATTGTAAGTGTTTATTTGGTCAATGATTTTAATAAGAACTAAGTGTTTTCAAACAATCAACACCTAAAAATAGGAATTGAGTTTGACCAATAGTCCAAACACAAATGTAAGAGTGGAAAAAATAAGAACAATCAAATGCTAGTCTAGGAATCTTAAAATGGTAAAGGAGATGAAATAAATGCACCTTTTGGACTAGGACATGTTTGAATTAGGTTTAAAAATATTTGAGGAGGTTACAAACTATTTGTTTTTAAATTTTGAGCTTGGGACTTTTTTGCAAGGAAGGGGTATGCCTAGAACTATAGAAAAGTTCAAGGATGGGGTGAAGTCCTTTAGGTCCAAATGACTCCAAATTTTTAGGTACTATGTAAGATTTAATATTGACCACTTCTCAATATGGACTCCCACCATGATAATGAGGACAACATGTGGTAAAATAGAAAAATATGTATCAAATCAATAAAAAATATATTATAGAAGAGAGAAAAAGTGAAATGAAGCAAAATACACCTAAAATTTTGACTAGGATGCCTTTAGACTAGAATCAAAATATCACTCTAAGATTGCAAACCAATTTTAAGTTAATTTTGACATTGGAACACCATTGGAATGGGGTGCAACCTACATTAGTGAGAAGTCCTATCCTACACCTAAGACTAGGGAGAAGTATTTCCCTACACCTAGGATTGTTTCCAAGAGTGAAGAGAAGTCCTTCCTTGTGTCTATTACCAAGAAGAATTCATATACCTTAGAGTGGCCCAACAATTTGTAGATAGCTAGTTCTGGAACTTCTAATCACTTCTCTTAATTGGCACTAAGTACGACTCTTTATAGATTCATCATAAAATTACCCACAAGTATAAAAATACAATAAGGAATACCTATAGAACAAAGGGTTAAGGAAAAGCTACCTTGGTTAGTCCCTTTATGGATTTAAAAACTTTTATTGTAATTCCCACACATTCATTGCCTTGTGATGCCCACTATTGACATTATATTTTGACTATATATCATGGGATGCATAGGTTGTGCTTGTGCATGTTCTATTAAGTGTTTACTAGTGTTCAAATTCACTGTTTTTATTAATAATCTTTATTGTGACAGTTGTTTGTGCATTGACTGACATGTTTCCTAGTTGAGATGTATTTATGCATTATCTAGCATGTGTTTAGTCCACCCCACATGCTTAGAGATGGTGTTCCTCTACATTTCAGTTGTTGGTGTATTGTTGGCATTAAGATGCATGTATGGTAGTGTGCCAAGATCCTTGTAAGGACTTGATATACTTCATTGCATGTTGTATACTTGAGACACATGTGTTATGTTTTATGTAACAAAATTATAGATGTGGGCATTTTAATGATCTTAGTATATTTTATTTTCATTGATTATCAAAATTCTATAATTATATGATGTTGTACCCTCTTGGGTAATTTTATATTGCTTCAACTATTATATATGTGAACCAAGTATTCTTTACATGTGAATTAAGTGTGCAAGTACATGTTTATTTTCCCACTTGACTATCTAGGTTTGGGTTATTTTCCCAACATAAAATATATCAAAGATGTCACTTTGAGCCAATGTGCTTGGTAACCACTATCATAGTTAGTTTGAGTATGAGATGAGCCCTATTTTCCATTATGGTTTTAGATTCAAATTGGTGGCAATTCAAGACTATGCTTTGTGAAAAATTTGTGAAAGTGACTTTAAATTGTGGTTAATTATTTTTCATTGTATGCAATTGTATTTCAAAGGTTAAAAATTGTGTGTTAATGATGCTTGATGCATTAGGAATTAAGAAAATTGGGAAAGAGGTGAAAGGGAAAAGTGCTTAGTTAAATGCATTATAAAGTATTTAAATCATTGCAATAAATTTAATTGTGATAAAAAAATATTTCTTTATTTGAAAAAGTTAACTTGAATTATTCAAGTTTTTGAGAAAAGAATTAATTCAAATTACTTAGGCATTTTAAGTTATTTGCAAAATGTATTTTGTGAAAAGAAAAATAAGAAAATATCTAGAAAAAGGAGATAAAAAATGAAAAGAAAAAGGCATAAAGGGAAAAAGACTTGGATTTATTTTTTCAATTTTAAATTGTTGAAAATAAAACTCTTTCAAACCCTCTCCTAAAAAAATGACATTGGGTGAAATTGATTGATGATTGAATTGTTAATGGGGTTGCAAGATAAGTGGGCTCAACCTTGAGGAAAACTCCATGGTTAAGCACACTTGAGTTGGAGTAGCACTAGGATGGGTGACCTCCAAGGAAGGCCCAAAGGTTCACCTCTATGAGCATCACCTAGATGCAATGAGTGCTAAGTGGA
This sequence comes from Sequoia sempervirens, assembly GCA_007258455.2. Taxonomy (NCBI): domain Eukaryota; kingdom Viridiplantae; phylum Streptophyta; class Pinopsida; order Cupressales; family Cupressaceae; genus Sequoia; species Sequoia sempervirens. Next base: position 313,930,966 of record VDFB02000015.1, read on the forward strand.
CCATTCATTATCATGAGAGATAGGTTCTTGTGATATACTATTCATGAAACATGAGTCAGTGAGTTTGACTTGAAAAACTACACGATTGAATCCTACTAGCAATATCATAATTTGACACGCAGTGGAAAATACCTCCTACTTATCAATTGATGAGCTAAAGAGGCTCTATAATGAATGGTTCATAAGACACAACCCTTGCTAAAGATTTTGCAAATGGGGTTGCAAGCGAAGTGGGCTTAACCTTGGGGAAAACTCCATGGTTAAAGCATGTTTGAGTTGGAGTAGTATTGGGATGGGTGACCTCTTGGGAAAGCCCAAAGCTTCACCTCTATGAGCATCACCTAGAATGAGTGTTAAGTGGACCATTCATTATCATGAGAGACAGGTTTTTGTGAACTACTACTCATGAAACATGGGTCAATGAGTTTGACTTAGAAAACTAGATGGTCGAATCCTATTAACAATATCATAATTTGACACATTGTGGAAAATACCTCCTACTTTTCAATTGATGAGCTAAAGGGGCTCTATAATGAATGGTTCATAAGGCACAACACTTGCTGAAGGTTTTGCAAATGGGGTTGCAAGCTAAGTGGGCTTAACCTTGGGGAAAACTCCATGGTTAAGTGCGCTTGAGTTGGAGTAGTATTGGGATGGGTGACCTCCTGGAAAGGCCCAAAGCTTCACCTCTATGAGCATCACCTAGATGCAATGAGTGCTAACTGGACCATTCATTATCATGAGAGATGTGTTCTTGTGAACTACCATTCATGAAACATGGATAAATGAGTTTGACTTGAAAAACTACATGATTGGATCCTATTAGCAATATCATAATTTGACACACTGTAGAAAATACCTCCTACTTAACAGTTTCCATTAAACTACAATCATAAAATAAAATTTAAAAATATAAATATACATATAATTAATAAATCATAATTTAATAAACAATATAATATTTTGAAAAAACTACCGAATATAACTAAATTCTCATTAACAAAAAGTAAAGCGACACAATAAAACAATCATTATACACAATGGGATGAACCAGTTTAGTTTGAAGAGAGAAAATAATGGGCTGAGAGAGGCTAGAACTCTCGACCTCAGGATTCCTCAATATTAGCTATGAGACCTATGCGCTAGCCAACTACGCCACCACCCCCATGAAAGCCATGCACTTGGTAATTGTTACATATTAAACTACAACACGCGTGAGAATTAGACATTACGACTGCTTATTTCAATTTAGTGACAGTTTTTAATAAAGGAGGGATGCCAAATATGGTGAGTTGATATGTTCCTTCTCATCGCTGCCACACTTTTTTCGGAGCTTGAATTTCAAGAATTTTTCCATTTAAATAAGGTTACATAATTACTTCATAATAGTGTAGAAACCTATAAAAGCAAGGTTTAACAGAAGCCGCAACCGATTATAGAATCTAATTTCAGAGCCAAGTTTCGATCCTAGAACCTGTGGGTATGGGACAACGACGCTTCCGCCGCGCCACTCTGATGTATCAAGAATGGTATCGTATAAATTTTAATATTTTCTGCATATTCTAACATTTATCGTTTCCTACAAATAGTCCTGCTACACTTACAATGAAAAACGCTCTTTGAAGAAACTATGCACATATTATAGAGTTTTAGTAGTGCAGAGACAGAAATAGGAGTGATAAATTGCAATTTATATACTATTTAATATGCCATCTGCTTTCTACCCACTTTCCTTTTGTCAATAGATAATTATTTTTAAGTGTTTTAAATATGTAATTGTAATGGTAAAAATTATATATTTATATTGATTTTTAATTAGTTTTGAAAAATATTTTAATATAATTACATATTTGATAAATTGTGTAATTTCAAATAAAATAAGTGTCATTTTTAAATCTTTCACTTATTTTCATTTTTATATATTTTCATATATCTAATCATATCTTATTTATTTCTATACATTTTATATTTATTGTACTTCATGTTTAAATATTTATTTCTTGCACCAAAATTATTAATTCTTTATCATGCGTCAATCCTATGAGTGTGAGATTAATATTACAATCACCAAATTAACCACTGAAATAATAATAAAAATTCCAAATTTAAAATAAAATAGGATGAATAAGATGTGGCATAATTAATTATACATAGCTAACGGTCCTTGTTGATAATAAATATAAACCCAAATTCTATGTCAAAAAGTTAACCCTAGGATAATGATTAGGAGGAAAACTTAGATTAATAATTTATAAATATGTAAACTAGGTAGATACTATCTATTTTCACACTAAAAGTAACATTATTTTGCCTATTTGGTTTTCGAATCTTAATTTTAAAATAGTATTTATTATTTTAAATTTATTTATCTTCCTCATATAATCATCATTCTTGTGAGTTTACCTTCCTATTTTTAGAGAAGTTTACAGTTTAATGAGCCTCAAAACGAAAATTAGATTTTCTTTTAAAATATTTAACATAAATGTTAATGCTTACATTAAAAGGCACAAATGCACTTTGAGCCATGTCATACTTGTTTTCATATATTTTTTTATAAATAACTCACATTATCTTTAACAACCTTGTATTTTTCTCTTAATTTAAGAAGTTTGTAAATAGGTCTTCAATATCTTTAGCTACCTAATATTTATTTCTCAATAAAATCAACATTAGTAGGATCATGGCATAAAACGATTACGAAGGAAGGAAGGGAAAAGAAAGGGAAGAAGTAGAGAGATCTTGTAAGATGACTATGATTGAGAAGAAGAGAAAGAAGAGGTAGAAGGAGGAGGCTCTCCTAATACAATTTTAAAAGGGGGAGGGAATTTTTGGAAGAATAGTGGAGGCAAAGATTTTTAAATAATCTAATAAGAGGGTATTGTACTTGTTGATTTTCTAGCTTGAAAGGTGGGATGCAAAGCAACTCAAGTTGGATTTTTAGCAACAATAGATTAATATAATGTTTTTGAGTTTGTGAGGTTGGGATAAAACCAAGAGTGATTTAATGTGTGATTTAAAGCCAAAGAATGCAAGGAAAGATTCTTTTCTTGCACACTAAGTAAAACAATTGGGCTATATATATATAAGATTGTTGTAGCAAACTTGTATTGTATTTTTGAAAAGAAAGTTTGCTGTTATGTTGAATAGAAGATCCAACATTTGTAGACCTTTTTCCCCACATTGGGGTTTTTTGGGTAATTATGTGTTATTATGTATCTATGATTGGCTTGTTATTTTTCGCTTCCGCTGTTATTTAACCTAGTGTATTAATTTTTATAAATCAGATATTTGATTATATTCTATGAAGTTATTGTGAAATTAATCTATAGTTGGGTTATAAGAAATTAACATGGTATCAGAGCACTAAACTCTAAATATGAAGCCAAGATTTGTGATGCAGATTTCAAGAAAAAAAAATCAGATTTTCATCTCTAGTTATTTTTGTGGCTATGGCAACCAGTGTTCGATACAATGACAGGCTTGAGGGTGCATCTAACTTCTTGTAGTGGAAGGTTCAGATTACATCTATTCTCAAGGAGAACAAGCTGTGGATCTATTCTAGTACATAAGTGACACCACCAACAAATGATCCTATTGCCTTAGATTCACATGAAGTCAAAGAGGCCAAGGCTCAAAAGATTATCATTCAATTCCTCATTTATCAGGGAAAGACACCACTAAGGAGATGTGGGATACACTCACAAGACTTTATTAGAGTGACTATCCAAGTCGTAAGATGATGCTTAAGGACAAATTGCATAATACCAAGATGTCCAAAGGAGAGAGTGTGACCTCTTACTTGTCCAAGTTGACAAAGGTCAGGGATGATCTTGTTGCTATTGGAGAGACGATTGATGAAGATGAGTTGGTGCATATAGCCTTGAATGTTTTTTTGAAGCATTGGGAAGTGTTTGTCAAGTGTGTTGTTGGTAGAGATTGACTACTTGATTGGGCAAGGCTTTGGGATGATTTTGTTTAGGAGGAGATCCATGAAGGTTCTCATTGAGGAGGTCAAATGAAGAAGGGTCAAGACGAAGAAAATATTGCTCTTGCAAGCAAGGGTAAGAAAAAGTCCAATAAAGGGAAAATATAAGGTTCTTCTTCCAAGAGTGGGAAGAAGAAATATCTGAGTAAGATAAAATGTTTTTGCTACCATCAGATGGGTCACTATGCTAGTCAATGTTCGAATAAGAAAAATAAGGACAAGCAGAAGAAGCAAGTTGCTTCTATAGCAGAGGTGGATGAATTTGCATCACGATTTGAGAATGAATTTTCACTC
>VDFB02000015.1:313935344-313974402 GCA_007258455.2 Sequoia sempervirens
AACTCATTGATCCATGTTTCATGAATGGTAGTTCACAAGAACACATCTCTCATGATAATGAATGGTCCAGTTAGCACTCATTGCATCTAGGTGTTGCTCACAGAGGTGAAGCTTTGGGCCTTCCCAGGAGGTCACCCATCCCAATACTACTCCAACTCAAGCGCACTTAACCATGGAGTTTTCCCCAAGGTTAAGCCCACTTAGCTTGCAACTCCATTTGCAAAACCTACAGCAAGTGTTGTGCCTTATGAACCATTCATTATAGAGCCCCTTTATCTCATCAATTGAAAAGTAGGAGGTATTTTCCACAACGTGTCAAATTATGATATTGTTAGCAAGATTCGACCATCTAGTTTTCTGAGTCAAACTCATTAACCCATGTTTCATGAGTATTAGTTCACAAAAACCTATCTCTCATAATAATGAATGGTCCACTTAACACTCATTTTAGGTGATGCTCATAGAGGTGAAGCTTTGGGCCTTCCCAAGAGGTCACCCATCCCAATACTACTCCAACTCAAACATGCTTTAACCATGGAGTTTTCCCCAAGGTTAAGCCCACTTAGCTTGCAACCCCATTTGTAAAACCTTTAGCAAGGGTTGTGCTTTATGAACCATTCATTATAGAGCCTCTTTAGCTCATCAATTGATAAGTAGGAGGTGTTTTCCACTACGTGTCAAATTATGATATTGCTAGCAGGATTCAATGCATTAGCGGATTTTTCAAGTCAAACTCATGACTCATGTTTTATGAATAGTATATCTAGAACCTATCTCTCATGATAATGAATGGTCCCTTAGCACTCATTGCATCTAGATGATGCTCATAGAGGTGAAGCACTGGGCCGTCCCGGGAGGTCACCCATCCTAGTATTGCTCCAGATCAAGTGTGCTTGACCATAGAGTTTTCCCCAAGGTTAGGCCCACTTAGCTTATTAGCAATGCAATCATCAATCAATTTCACCTAATATCAATTTTTTAGAAGAGGGTTTGAAAGAGTTTTATTTTCAACAATTTAAAAATAAAAAAATAAAGCCAAGTATTTTTCCCTTTATGCCTTTTTCTTCTTTTTCATCTCCTTTTTTCATATATTTTCTTATTTTAATTTTCACAAAATACATTTTGCAAATAACTTAAAATGCCGTGGTACAGATTAATTCTTTTTCAAAACTTGAATAATTGAAGTTAACTTTTTCAAATAAAGAATTTTTTTTTATCACAATTAAATTTATTGCAATGATTTAAATACTTTATAATGCATTTAACTAAGCACTTTTCCCTTTCACCTCTTTCCCAATTTTCTTTAATTCCTAATGCATCAAGCATCATTAACACACACAATTTTTAGCCTTTGAAATACAATTGCATAAAATGAAAAATAATTAACCACGGTTTAAAAGTCACTTTCACAAATTTTTCACAAAGCATAGTCTTGAATTACACCAATTTGAATCTAAAACCATAATGGAAGTGGGGCTCTACATCTCATACTCAAACTAACTATGATAGTGGACACCAAGCACATTGGCTCAAAAGAGACATCATTGATATAGTTTATGTTGGGAAAAGTAACTTTAAACCTAGATACTCAAGTGGGAAAAGTAAAGCATGTACTTGCACACTTGAATTCACATGTGAGAATACTCAGTTCCACATATATAATAGTTGAAGCAATATAAAAATTACCCAAGAGGGTACAACATGTAATTATAGAATTTTGATAATCAATGAAAATACAATATACTAAAATTAATTAAAATGCTTACATCTATAATTTTTGTTACATAGAACATAACATATTCTCAAAATTATACAACATGCAATGAAGTAAATCAAGTCCTTACAAGGGATCTGGCTTTTTCTGTACATGCATCTTAATGCCAGCAATGCAACAAGCTGAAATGTAGGGAACACCATCTCTAAACTGTGTAGATTGGGATACAAACACATGCTAGATTATGCATAAATACATCTCAACTAGGAAACATGTTGATGCACAAATAGCACTGTCACAATAAAAGTTATTAATAAAAAGTGAAGAGTTGAACCTTTGGTAGAAGCATTTAATAGAGACATGCACAAGCACAACCTATGCATCCCTTGATATATAGCAGTGAATATAATGTCAATAGTGGGCCATCCTTGAGCCAATGAATGTGGAGATTACAATAGAAGTTTTTAAAATCCATAAAGGGACTAACCAAGGTGGCTTTTCCTTAACCCTTTGTTCTGTAGGTATTCCTTATTGTATTTTTATACTTGTGGGTAATTTTGCAGTGAATCTACTTAAGAGAGTGCGTGCCAGGTGCCAATTAAGAGAGTGATTAGAAGTTCCAGAACTAGCTCTACAAATTGTTGGGTCACTCTAAGGTATATGAATTCTTCTTGGTAATAGATACAAGGAAGCACTTCTCTTCACTCATGGAAACAATCCTAGGTGTAGGGAAATACTTCTCCTAGTCTTAGGTGTAGGATAGGACTTCTCACTAATGTAGGTTGCACCCCATTCCAATGGTGTTCCAATGTCAAAATTAACTTAAAATTGGTTTGCAATCTTAGAGTGATATTTTGATTCTAGTCTAAAGGCATCCTAGTCAAAATTTTAGTGTATTTTGCTTCATTTCACTTTTTCTCTCTTCTATAATATATTTTTTATTGATTTGATACATATTTTTTCTATTTTACCACATGTTGTCCTCATTATCATGGTGGGGAGTCCATATTGAGAAGTGGTCAATATTAAATCTTACATAGTACCTAAAATTTGAGTCATTTGACCTAAAGGACTTCCCCCATCCTTGAACTTTTCTATAGTTCTAGGCATACCCCTTCCTTGCAAAAAAGTCCCAAGCTCAAAATTTAAAAACAAATAGTTTGTAACCTCCTCAAATATTTTTAAACCTAATTCAAACATGTCCTAGTGCAAAAGGTGAATTTATTTAATCTCCTTTACCATTTTAAGATTCCTAGATTAGCATTTGATTGTTCTTATTTTTTCCACTCTTACATTTGTGTTTGGACTATTGGTAAAATTCAATTCCTATTTTTAGGTGTTGATTGTTTGAAAACACTTAGTTCTTATTAAAATCATTGACCAAATAAACACTTACAATCCCCTTAAAAATTTTGGAAAGAAGTTATATTTTAGGTTCTTTCAATTATTTTCTCTCCTTTTGCTATCACATTTTCTATCTCACTACCTAATTCACCGCTTTCTTGAGCAATATACACTCACTTCTTAGCACATCCATTTTTATTCTACACTTTTGAACATTCAAATTCCTTGAGGCCTACTTCAAGTCACATCTAAAATAGGTACCACTAAAATTCCTTATATGGCCTCCTCTATTTTTTGTCTCCCTCTTTCATGGGTGTTTTTTCCTCATTAGGGTCTTCTACACCCCTACTAGATGTTGTGGTATCCTTTTGCACCTTTCATTTTTTGGTGCATTGATTGTTCCTTTTGCAATTATCCTTGCCTTGTTCCATTTTCTTAGACAGATTCTCTTTAGCCCTCCATGCAAGATGATAAGAAACCTCCATGAATTGGATCAATAAAACAAATCTCATGAATTTCACCCTTTCAACCATCCAAATATTGAGACACCTTCTCCACATCATCATCCATGTGACTTGCTTGGATGCCAAGTTTATTAAACTCCTTGATGTACTCCTTCACAACTTCATTCCCCTCTACCATAAATTCTAGAATTTGGTAAAAAGAAATATAAATTATAATTTGTAAGCAAAAAATTCTCCTTCAAAATTTCCACAATTTGTGTAACAACCCCGGTGTTCTACTTAGTAAAAATTCCAAATATTTCACGCTAAGTGAATATTCTATGATTCCATGACATAGCAATAAAAAAATTTCTTTCCATAATGTAAATTACATGCACAATTGAGATAACACTATTTCTAAACTTTCATTGCATTCCATTATAATTTCACAAATCTTCCATAACATAGATATCATATTGAATGAACTCAAGTTTATCATTCATGATTACATCCTTCCATATAAATGGGTACACAATACATACATAGCACTTCTGAGCTTCATCTGGAAATAGATATACAAACTAATCTTGATGCCACCGCAATGGTCCATACCTTTTAGATGTCCTCACTCCCTAGTGTACACACTCAAGTTGTCCCCAATGCTAGTGCAAACATCTGAAAACTTTGACCACCATCTAATGAGGAGAAGCATCACTGAAGCGCTTTTCTACCAACCATGGACTCAATGCAGTCCCCCACACATCTATCATTTGATAGATGGCCCTACCCTTTGACAAAGAGATTGGTTGGTAAACCTGATAACAATATCCTATCTAAGCTTAGTGGTGTGTCCTACATGACTAGAACTTGTAAACCCTACAATCCTGGACTAGCATGCATAAAAGGGACATAGTGAACTAACAATGTAAATAGTGGCTACTTACACTACTTTGGCCAAAGTATTCTCACCCAGTACTTTGAGTGATAGTCTCCCTATTCACATACAAGTTTCTATAGCTCAGTTTGGATTATGATCATTCATATACTATGCTTAGGTAATTCCTACTATAGGTAGTCCCTAACCTTAGAAATAACCTAATCCCTTTTTTGCAAATTATAATGGTATCTCTACCAATTAAACCTAAGCATAAGATATTTCCCCCTTCAATGGATATTATACTTCCTAGGTATAACATACAAGCTTTTATAGTTTACACAATAACTTCACACAAACATCTTTCCAAATTATTCCCTTTATTGGACAGACAACCCAATCCTAGGAATGTCTTAATAATCTAAAGTATAGCTACATATACTTCTTTTATTCATAGATTGAATATTCATAACAACTTGCTTCAATCAGTAATATATCACATTAATAAGTCGTTCTCATCATGAGAAAAACCACATCAATGATTGACCTCATTCGAAGAATACTCATAGCAATAGATGATTCCATTCAAGAGTGTAATCCCCGTAGTAAAAAGAGTTATTCAAAGTAGAATCTTGTCAACAATGTGACTTCATTTCAAGAGTGTAAAGAAACTAACCAAGTAGCCACTTTAACTCGATAGGTTAATATTGACCTAGGTTTCAATGTACATCTCAACCCAAATAGGTTACTCCTAACCTAGGGTTTTATCTAGTAGTTAAGCAATGATCAAGTGATCATACTAGTACAGATTAATGATGACTCATCCTATCATTTCTTTCAAATTGTTGATGTACAACTAAACCTTATCATTCCTAAGGTTTCCTAATATTGTAAGCCGATAGTGTCAAGCCACTTCATGAAATTGATACATCTCCTATTAAGAATAACCCTTAATCTATTCGTGTTTCGTCATTCCTAGTATACTTATACTAATGACAAACAATTCCTCCTATTACGAAGTAAATACAAGAACTTTCAAAAATAAGCATAAAATAGCTTTTTTTCCCTTTCCAAAGAAAATACTATGATTCACTAATGCAAGTAATCTCAAGCAGATCGATAAAGCATTCAAATCACAATCTTTCATAAATAAGGACAAATAAGAGAAGACTACATCCTCATGCCTCTATACGCTTAATCCAACTGACTGACTTGATGCATAGTCTTCCAACAGCAACTTGCTAGCTTCACTTAATCCTTCTAAAGCAATACTTTACTATGAATTCTCTCTCAATAACTCACAAATTATTTCACAACTCTCACACTATAACTCTCAACTCATAGAATAAACAGTTCTTAGAATAATTGTAGCAGAATAAGTTTGCAAAAGAATGTGTTCCAAATAAGAGAGCTTTCCTCTCTATTTATATAGCAAAATGAGACATTGTAGCCTATAGAAGAGGCATGACAGTCAACACATTTTACCATGCAATTTGACTCACCCTACTCATCTAAAAGGTGGCAGCAATCAAAGAGTATACTCAACATATAATGCCACAGATCAACCTCTATGGTTGACAGCAGCAAAAGACTAGTTCAATATGCACATGATCAAATCAAGACAATCAAATTGTATCCAAAATGGACTTCTATAGAAAATAAAACTTCATAATGTGGCACCAAGTATACAACCATATTCCTATTACTTTGGCATGGTTATTCACATCGAATTAGTCTACTATTAACAAGAAACACCTTACTACATCGACTTAGTCATAGCTTTACTGAGAAACAGAGGAAATATGAGTTGCTTTAGCACATAAATGGTGAATTGACCAATTTTTTCCTTACTATTTTACTTTTCCTATTCTCAAGTATTCATAAACACTTATGAGGTTGGCTTATATTATATCGCTTTATATCCTAGACATAAGCATTCTCAGCTTAAGTAATTCATTATTTAAATAATAAAGACTCATTTCAATAGTATCGACTTATACAATGTATTTTCCATATCAACCTTATTGTTGAGAAATACTTAGCATGTAGTTCGGCCTTTAAATGCTTTGCATATTTTATATGTACATATCAATGTTTATACTTTCAGACGCCACCTCATTACCCAACATGCTATGAAGTTTACTTTCAGTCTTACATATTGTGTGTAGCATGCCTTGGTTTGAGCCTCTTAATACTTCCTTTAACTATTGGTTCTATCATTGTCTATATTTTGTGTAGCATGCCTTGGTTTGAGCCCCTTAATACTTCCTTTAACTATTGGTTCTATTGTTTTCTATATGCAAACACGTTGCCTTCATTCTTTTTGACTATTTCATTGATAGTGATATCATACTATTCATAGCATATCTATGTGTTGTCCAAATAATTAGATATCTACTTTGTATTAAGAGATCTCTCCTTCTCACATATGCACCTATGTTTTCAATGTTCTTATAGTGTAGTGAATTCCTTTACTAAGCCTTTTCTATCTTACAACTTGTGCTTTATATCAATGCTATGTAAGGCACTTACAATACATAAGACCATATATATATATTTATCACATTCACATGGTTACTTGTTACATCAATAGCCATCAATATAGACCATCATTGGTTTACTAGCCACATTCATACACCATCGCTTACATATGTATACATATACACATATCAATACATATGCATTTAATTATATATGCTGACATATATATATTAATATGTTTATAAAATATATACACAGATTGATGTCTTAATATCCGAGTATAAACTTATATATATAAATAAACATATGCTAAAACAATTAAACATATATATATACATACATACATATATTTATATATATATATATATATGTTTACCTTAATGTAACAATAAACATATACATTAATATATATAAAATACATATATATATAACATTGTTCTAACTTCCATACTTGAGCACATATACTAAATATTACTATCTTATTGATTGGAATCATATGTATGATGTATATATACACATATTCCATGTATGTTTACCAGGTCTATAAAGCATAATAACACAAGGAAGAACTCACAAGCTCTAAATAGATAAACATCATCCAATGATGCGCTCAATAGTAATCAAGACCCTTACTAATGCAAACACATCAAAAGTTAAGGATGACTTACAAATTCCCAATGTTGTGACTTGACTCAACCATTCTATTATGAGTGTATGTGTGAGTTCTAATAGGTTCATTTAGTGTTATCTGACTAATCACTTATCCTGAGTGATACTTCCACTCACTTTCAGAGGATTGAACTTATCCCTGCAACCAACTTAGCACATTTTCACTGGTAGTTAGATGTTCATAATCTTATGCATAATAAACTTTAGCATATTCATATAGCAATCATTGTAAACATATTTACTCTTTCAAAGCCATATTAAGCATTTATCAATACTTTCACATAATACCTATTTCAGTATTCCATTCCTTTACAAACATATCAAATCATGATTGTATTTACCATCCTATTTACTCGTGAAGGTAAAAGTAAATTAGGAACAACAAGATGAGGTGTGACATACTTCCCCCCTTGTGTATCATTGTCCCCGATAATTTAAAGCACTTTAACACAAAGATGAAGTCAAATAAAGGTTTATACCTACCTTTTCCAATTCATGTTTAAGAATTATAAAATAATCTTCCCTCATAGCATCTCCCCTTGCAATCTTGTCCTTTTTGTGCCTTGCATCAAGTGTCCTTGCTAATGCACAGGGATAATTTGTGTGCCTTACACATACTTTCTCTTTCAAAGAGCTTTGTACTTTATAATATTTTTACATCATATATACATCCTAAGTACATTAGTAACTATATACCACATGACACATATGTCCCAATGACTAGAAGCATGTTCTCATTGGCCCATGAATTTATCCTTAGTGTAATCCAAATAGATAAGGAATTCTGATGTATTGTACACTGCACCATGGGTCCCATCCTTCTCTTTGGTATTTACACCTATATACAACTCAGAGGTCAAGTTTTTCCATCACTTACTCATCCATTTTTCCTTAATCATAAAATTAATGTTCTTGACTATTTTTCCATCTTGAGCATAACATTTCTCTTGGTCACCTATCAATTTCGAACATAATGATACTAATTTATATTTCAAGATTTGTATCAACAAAGTTTCTCATTGATCTTTTGATCCATTAGTCTATTTTATCGATCTTTTAGGTCTAAGGTTATCCCCATTTCTTAGCCTATTTCAGCTTAATAGAGTTTTTGACCTTCCTTTCCTTATAATGGATCAAACCTCAATAGCATAAGTTTATAAATATTCTATAGATTGTTCAAGATTTGGTTTATCACTTTTGCCTATTTGGCTACAATAATGTATTGAGCATTTGTTTAATTTAATGTTTCACAATATGATCATGGTTTATAAAACCTTATCATTATTTTCTTGTTCATAACTAAGATAACCCTCTCAGGAATACTAAGCAACTACTTCACACAATATATTAGTTAGGACTGAAATCCTATATATCAAAATTTCAATCTACGTTGGTTGCCTTGGTAATTTGGTTCACCAAAATATTATGTTAGTTTTAGTGACATAGATAGATTAAACTATTTTGTGTCCTACCACTCCCCCTCTAGAATCTTAAGAGAGTACACACGTCCTTCTGATGACAACATATTGTCTTCATTTCCTGGCATACTGGACACTAACTTGCTACATTCTTCACAGCATCTTACTCTATCTTTTTCTAGATTATAGTGGTTCCTCATTCGACAAATAACTTTGTCATTCCAATGTCCTACTACGGCATCAATTTACTCATTCCATTCCTTAATCTTCCAAAATTTTGGGTGCATAGGTTCTTTTACCTTCCTTATTAGTCTATTCTTTGATTAAATGAAAACCTATTTTGTGGACTTATGCCACATAAGCATAATGCTTAGACATTTTGTTGAGATAAATATCCTTCATCTTAAGACATCCATACCTTGGATTTCTTTTTTCCTTAAATCATTTCCAAATTTGCATTCTGATTTTCAGCTCAATCTATCATTCTCGATGAGCATTGGTACCCTTTCATGTAACATTTCTCATTCAAGCATGTTGGTTCTCAAAAGATGTCAAATTTAATTGCATGTACCTACTTTTCAAGCACAAACATTTCTCAATAACTACAAATCATGAGTAATTTAGATCTTTTCTTACCTATTCCTTAGGCCATGATCTTCCCTTTCATGTTCAAGTAATCTGCCTATCCTTTTTCTAAGGCATTAATGTAATCACAATTGATCTTTCAATCAATCACATGTATAAAGTATTGAGTGATAATATTCTTTTCTCATTGGTCATAATCCCTGATTTTTTCATTATCTTCCAATAATTACAATACTTTATTCTCATGGTCATGAAATATATTGACCTAATTGACATCATGACTTACGAAGAAGTCAAAATTTCTTCCAAACCGAAAATATATTCATGATTTTCATTGGGTGGGGTACTTTATCTGAGTCAATCCACTCTCTTCATTCACCCCTTTGTGTTTCCATGATGTTCGATCAACTCAAAGTTGAACTCCTAGCAAACATTTGCTTCCTCGAAATGATTTGGAATTCCTTGTTGTTGGATTTCTATTGCCTTTTCCTTGCCTCCATGGCATGCTTGAATATGATTTATCCAGAATTAGATTCGACATTGATCTCTAAGCTCATAGATTCAGTAATTAGATTGTCAATAAAGAGATATATTGAATAATTAGCAAATTTACAAGCTAAGAGGCTCTCTAATATTGCAAATCTCTTTTCCATATATTACCAATATCTTTTTTTTTGTGGAGGAATTTACATATCCACAAAGGCTTTTTGTTGATGTACCTTCAACTTAGAGTGTTGTTTCCTTACTAATTCTATTGATTTGACACATAGTGTCTCTCTATATCCTATTTCCTTTTGGAACCTCTAAACATAAGTTTATTTTCATTGGAAAGTTGGTGTGTTTAATCCACACTTCTACCAAACTTAGTACTAACCGAACCTTTGTTGGTCCAATCCAATTTACTGTTTTCAATTTTCTTTCTTTCAATCACTTTTACAAGTGACTTTGTTCCCAAAACTTGGTAACTTTATCTTCTCATAACCTTAAGCACTCTAAAGTTGTTGGCTTTCTTTTTCTCATCTTAGTCAGAACTTCAAATTATTCTCGTCAATTTTGGTTGATGGAACCATGTCCACTTTTGATTGCTTCTTTTCTAACCATTCTAGTCTCTTCCCTTATTCCAAGGTACTATCTCCTTCTTGCAAGTTCTTAGCCTTGCACAAAAAATAGATTCTTGTCAAGATTTCTCCAACTTCTTGGATACCTCCTTTGTTGACTGTCTACTTCGTTTGAAGTTTCCAATTTATGTCAATAATGTATACTCATAGATTTGTAATATACTTACTAAATCCAAAAATCCTTGACTCCTTATGACTATAGGTTGCTACTAATAAGGGGTTATTTCATTTTCTTCCCATCCCCTTAGACTCATATAGTTATTCCATTGGGTGAAGGTTCATATTGATTATCGTTCATAACCTTCCTACCTAACCTGATTACATAATCTTCAGTAATCAAAGAGGATTTCATAATGAGTTGTTGGTTTAGGAGTTTTCAACTCTAGGGATGACTCTTGTCTTGTGCCAAACCTAAACAAGTTTCCAAGATTCCCATCTTCCTTTTCATTTTCCTTGTTCTTTCCTCTTTCCATCTTAGCATAATAACTTTTCAACCATTATCTTTCGTTAAGATTTAGTCATTGTTTGCATAATGATCTTAGTGGCTCTAGAGCTAAACCTTGTAGCTCTGATACCACATGTAACAACCCCAGTGTTCTACTTGGTAAAAATTCCAAAGATTTCATGTTAAGTGAATATTCTATGATTCCATGACATAGCAATAAAAAAAATTCTTTCCATAATGTAAATTACATGCACAATTGAGATAACACTATTTCCAAACTTTCATTGCATTCCATTGTAATTTCACAAATCTTCCATAACATAGATAACATATTGAATGAACTCAATTTTATCATTCATGATTACATCCTTCCATATAAATGGGTACATGATACATACATAGATCTTCTGAGCTTCATCTATCAATAGATATACAAACTAATCCTGATGCCACCACCATGGTGCATACCTTCTGGATGTCATCACTCCCTAGTGTACACACTCCAGGTGTCCCAAATGTTGGTGAAAACATCCACAAACCTCAGCTTCCATCTGATGAGGAGAAGCATCACTCAAGCACTTTTCTACCAACCATGGACTCAAATGCGGTCCCCCGCACATCTATCATTTGATAGATGGACCTACCCTTTGATGATGAGATTGGTTGGTAAACCTCATAACAATAGCCTATCTGAGCTTAGTGTTGTGTCCTACATGACTAGAACTTACATAAACCCTACAATCCTGGACTAGCAAGCATAAAAGAGACAAAGTGAACTGACAATGTAAACAGTGGATACCTACACTACTTTGGCCAAAGTATTCTCACCCAATACTTTGAGTGATAGTATCCCTATTCACATACAATTTTCTATAGCTTAGTTTGGATTATGACTGTTCATATACTATGCTTAGGTAATTCCTTCTATAGGTAGTCCCTAACATTAGAAATAACCTAATACCCTTTTCCAAATTATAATGGTATCTCTACCAATTAAGCCTACGCATAAGATATTTCCCCCTTCAATGGATATTCTACTTCCTGGGTATAACTTACAAGCTTTTATAGTTTACATAGTAACTTTGCACAAACATCTTTCCAAGTTATTCCTTTCATTGGAACGACAACCCAGTCCTAGGAATATCTTAATAATCTGAAGTATAGCTACATATACTTCTCCTATTCATAGATTAAATATTCATAATAATCAGCTCCAATTAGTAATATCTCGCATTAATAAGTGGTTCTCATCAAGAGAAAAACCACATCAATGATTAACCCCATTCGAAGAATACTCATAGCAATAGATGATTTCATTCAAGAGTGTAATCCCTATAGTAAAAAGAGTTATTCAAAGTAGAATCTTGTCAACAATGTGACTTAATTTCAAGAGTGTAAAGAAACTAACCAAGTAGCCACTTTAACTCAATAGGTTAATCTTAACCTAGGTTTCAATGTACTTCTCAACCCAAATAGGTTACTCCCAACCTAGGGCTTTATCCAGTAGTTAAGTAATGATCAAGTGATCATAATAGCATGGATTAACGATGACTCATCCTATCATTTCTTTCAAGTTGTTGATGTGAAACTAAACCTTATCATTCCTAATGTAGAGGAAGGACTTTTAAAAAGAATCACAACACAACTTTACCAAAGGGTTTCTACACCATCTCCATTGGTGTGCCTAGATGTACTTCTCTAGACCTCTATCATTGGCCTAACTTGGAATCCTTAAACATATGTGCATCTCAAATGACATGGACACATTTTTGTGAGCCATAAATGATCATAAACAACTCCTTTTTGGTGACATTCTACAATGCAACAATTCATAGGATTGACAATTCTTGTTTTGTTCAAACTAGGAATGACAATTTGATGGACTAAGTCAAACAACCATAAATGGTTTCAAACTCCAAAATTTGACTGAGACCTTCTTAATGACTTAGGGGTGATTTCAGTGATTTTTCAATACCAAAATACATACACGAAACTTTAACTTGTTTTGACACTAACACCATCACTATGACTATCATAACCAGTCCTCTTAGGATAGTCATAATATTACTAGCATAAAACCTTCAAAGTTGACCCAAATCACTTGGATTAGGTTTGTAGGACCTCTCTCAACATTCTCTTTTCACTACTTATGACAAACAATCAAATTAGACTTCAGTTTATCCACTTTTGTCTCTTGATGTCCTGGTGACTACCTTACATTGTATTTCAGACTTAACTGTCAACCTAAAAATATGTGCAAACCATCACTTTAGACTCTAAAACTTTGGAATATTGAAAAATGCATCATAACATACCTTCTCACAAGTTTTTATGAATTTTCACATGGGAGTTTGGAGAAATCACATTTTGTTGAGATTATGGATGCACAAGGTCCTTGAATCTGCAGTCTTCAATGGAGGACCTTTGCGCTAGGAAAGATAATCAACCACACAGAAAGTGTTGCAACTAGGCATGCACAATGGAGATTCTATTGATCTACACTATGAGATTGAATTGATTACAAATGTACAAATTCCCTGAATATATAGGCATGAGAGAAAACCTAAGATGCATGAGATGTTGCCATGTGTCATGATCTAACAACATGTGACAACATGTGAACCCTATCTAGGAAATTATTAAATGTTGACATAAGTTCTAGAAGGACAACTCATCTTCTAGAAGGAATCTTATCTCTACAAACAAGGAAGGGGAAATTACCCCATTATTTTATTATTAAAAATGCAACCTAGGACTAAATGATATATGACCTAAGCTAACTTATGCTAGTGTAATAATTAATTTAATTACACTAACACCCCCCCATAAGTTCAACATAGGGAGGAAAATGCAATGATTATGCAGAGCTGATTGTAGACACCTAAAAATGACCTAGGCCTACAAGCTTCATCTTTACCACTTTCGTCCTAGCATAATTAAGACATTTAATTATGTCCTTGCTCCACATTCGACTATTGATTAAATAATTCATAATTATTTAATTAATTCATGTCATTTATTCTTCATGATTATTAAATAAATAAATTGTTATTTATTTATTAAATACGTCATTAACTGTCTAAGTCTTTCTTTAATTAAATAAATTTCTTAATTTATTTAATTCCCCTTTGTCATTTAATTCTTCTTGATTATTAAATAAATAAATTTCATTTATTTATTAAATACGTCACTAACTGTCTTAATTAAACAAATTGATTAATTTATTTAATTAATTGGTCTTATCTCCTAAATTAAATAATTAAATTTAATTATTTAATTGCCAATTTCATATTCTTCTCATTTTAAATAAATTAAATTATTTAAAATGTCATGTCAGTCTTAACTGTTAGTCCTTTAGGATAAGTAATCTGAAAAAGATTGTTTATTATCTCTCAAAATCTATAATTTGAATTATTTTAATTCAAATTAGTAATTAATCTTCCAAAAATCGAGCAATCGGGTAGATTCTTGATTTTCCAAATCTTATCTTCAGTCCACATCTTATCTCTTTGATTTTTCGAATCTTGCAAATTAGGCAATCTTATCTTATTGTTTTTTTTGAAAATCTTCATTTTCTAATTAATTTGTCTCACTTATTCTCCACCGTCGATCTAATTTTATTCTGACCGTTCGATTAAAGATTTTTCCCTAACCCTAATTAGGGATTCTTAGGTTAAATCTGGATCGTTCATTTTAGGTTCTTTTCATTGATTTATCTCGTCCGTCCATTTGAAATGGCCTTTTCTATAAAATGCCATCTTCTTCTCATTTTTGAGGACAGACATTTTGGCGTAATTACTATAGGCATTTATTTACTCTCACATGTTCATGGTCATAGGCAATCTTAGTATTTCAATCTTAGCATTATTTTAGACATAGGCATTGGTTTATAGACATAGTCATTTAGGCATATCAAATCCTTCGAATCTTGTTGTAGGGCTTAGGCATTTTAGATTGCTCAAAAGAGGAATCTGAGGGCAATATTCTACAGCAAGCAAGAAGGTATTATGAAAGGGAATCATGGAGGTATCAACAATCAGGTATAATTGTTCTTTTATTTACTTCCTTTGTGTTTCGTAAAATCTTTGGGTTTTGATTATTATTTATTGTTTATTGCTAACTCTCCTAAATCCTTAGAAAACCCTTGATTACACTGATCAATGATGGGTCCCAGCTACGAGGAAATATTAGGTACCCATTTACTTGAAGATGATGCAAAAAATCTCCCACAACCGAAGAAAAGGGGAAAACCCAATGGGAACAAAACCCCTCTCGAAAAAAGGAGATAAAGAAAAAAATATGTGAGATAGGATGGGAAGGATGGAGGACTCTCGAATACCCCCAAAGAACACCATCTGTCACATGGATACAAGACAGTAGCCCCCCCATAGGGAGGAAAGAGAGAGAGAGAGACAATATATCCCCCCTAGAAGATGTGATCACTTGCATAAATGGTAAGTGTCTGAAGACAAAACAAGATTGAATGTCGGCAAACAACTTGTCTCCCTTTTAGAAGAAATAAAACCAAGTGCAAGTGTAGAGATGCTTCCCATTCCATATAGGAATTGAAGGAAGGATGAAGGTGGATTTTGATGGTGTCTCTGAAAGCTTCTCAAGTGTCTCCTTGCTTGAAGATGAAGATACCACAATTCATGAAGAGGGTGACAAACCAAGACGATGTAGAAACTAATGTTGAACAATATCCAAAGACAATGATGGAATGAATATGATGGATGTGATGGATGTGATGGAGACTTGATAGCCCCCCCTGAATGAAGTTTCCTCAAAACCACTAAAAGAAGTCTGAAGCTGATCCAATGGTAGATGCTGAAGAAACCTCAAATTTTGAATGGAATGACAAGGAAGAAATCTCATACATGAAATTTCTGAAGAGAAACCAAGTTCCTCCAAGATAGTCTCTAGATTCATAATCAAGGTTGAGACAAAAGGATGAGGAGACTCAAGAAAACTCTCCAAAGTATGATCTGAATAGAGGAGTGATATCCCCTCAAGAATGTCCTCCAAACTTGTAGAAGTAGCCAAGTCAGTGATACCTGAAACAAAGCCATCCTGTGATGTCAAGTCTGGAAAAACAAAGGTGTCCTAATGAATGATGATAGTGGAAGCCTCAATCAATCAATCTAAACAAGGAATCACTGAATGTGAAGGGATACTAATAGTCTCTGATAGAGAAGAAGCATCTAAGGGAACCTTGTCAACCTCTTTGGAAGATTCAAGGAAATCAACCTCTTGCACAACAATATTATCATGGGGTACTTGATCTGAGGAATGAAATTATGAATCATGACCATCGGAGAATGGTAGAGTATCTAAATCTCCATATATCTCCCAAAGATTAGTCCAAAGGATGTGAGGACAATCACAATGATCAATAACATTCAAAACATGACAATCAACTTGCATAGAAATGATCTCCAAGACAGTGTACCTACTACAACTCCAAGCAAGTTAATGAATACCTTCACTTGGATGAGGAACTAGACCATACAAATGAGACAACAAATCAAGTGATTGGAGATGGTGTGTGATCCCATCTCGCCATGCTTATAGTTTCCCTTGTGCAACATAACCAAAGAATGAGTATATGCAAGCCCCATAATGAACTTCCTCCAAAAATACAAAGACAAATGACCTTCAATATAAAATAAAGACTTCTAAGAATGATGTGCATCTAAAGTGATGCTACCCAGATCAAAAAATATTTTCCCAAGCTTCAGGATGTTCAGGTTATTGAACAAATGCACCAAGCTGAAAAAATAAATGCAAGATTACTTGTAGCTTCAACTGAGGAAGGGATCTTGACTGATGAAAAAGTCTTTGAATCATGTTCCTGATGCCGCTAGAATCACTGAAATTCGATGAACGGTTGCGAAGTTACGAGCCTTTGAGTCCAGATTAGGGTTTTGTCTTTAGTTGGATGTAGGATTTTTTGTGAGAAAAATTTCATAGAACTGATGTCACCACTAGAAAATACTCGGAATTACCTTTCTGACGGTATCTTGTTTGCCGATTTTTGACACTGTGGGTAAAAGTTATGATAAAATGAAAAAAATGCCTAGATTTGGCACTTTGTAGGCTAGAGTGGAGCAAAAAAATTAGCCCCTCCAAGCTTAGCTCTCATTCCTTGATGTGACCTTGGGTAAAAGTGAGGAAAAAAAGAAGCACCACCAGATAGGATGGCAAGCAAGTGGAGCTATTGATGGGGGATTTAAATGTCCCAAGAGCTAGTGACAAAAAACCGGCGAGAGGAAACTTTGATTGGTGGAGAAGAACAGTCAGTGGCTGGCAACGAATTCCGGCAGGTGATTGGTCCAGGAAAATTCAGTGACCATTGATAAGGGTGGCATGGAAAGTGAGGATTTCCAACAAGAAAGGCTACCATTGATCAAGGCACAAACAACAGACCCAATGGTTAGCAACAAACGAACCAAGCACTAGTGATGGAGCCCGAAAAGACCGATGAAGTTCGGGTCAAATGGGCCGATGATGGGACAAGTACCAGCAATGCCAGTGGGAGATGACATGATCGGTGGTGAGTACCTCTTGCAATCAATGATGACATCGACCCCTTATGCAGATTTCAAATGGACAACCGACTAATAGATTTTGAAAGATTTTTTATATTGCATTATGCAATAAAAAATCAAAACCTAACTTTTGTGCCAAAAAATATTTAATCTACAAAGGAATTATTCACCAAAGCCGACTAGGATTTTTTTATAATGCACTATGCACAAAAATCAAAGCCCATTGATATAAGCCGACTTCAATGCCGATGGAATATAGTCTACAGATTAAAAGAGATGATGTCAACTAGAAAATTTAATTGCAATCGCTCTAAAAAAAAAATTGCAAACTATACAAAAGCCCAAAAATAATGATTTTTTGCCAAACAAAATAGATAAAGCCCTAATTTTTTTGAAACGAAAAGTGCCTATGACTAAAAAAAAATTCCTTAGAGGACAATTGACTGGGATGATTTTTTTTTGTTGCAAATTGTACAGATCGTACTAGTTGATTTTGCAAACCCAAATACCTCTTATGGCTCCCAAGTTGATGTATCCAATTTTGACAAATGGGTAGGCGATCCTAGGGTTTCGAGGCCTTCTGAAGATAATCGCCAGCTCAGATCTGGCTATATCTTCTTTAGAAATCAGCTTGGTCCCCGGGTAGAATCAAGTAGCCTAGAAGTAAAAACCCAAGACTGCAAGAATCTCGCACACCAAATTTCTTGATCGAGGGTTGATGTTTCACTAGACAAGCTCTGATACCATGTTGAGATTATGGATGCATAGGGTCCCTAAAGCTGCAATCTTCAATGGAGGACCTTTGCGCCATGAAAGATAATCAACCACACCTAAAGTGTTGCAACTAGGCATGCACAAAGGAGAATCTATTGATCTACACTATGAGATTGAATTGATTACAAATGTACAAATACCCTGAATATATAGGCATGAGAGAAAACCTATGATGCATGAGATTTTTCCATGTGTCATGATCTAACAACATGTGACAACATGTGAACCCTATCTAGAAAATTATTAAATGTTGAGATAAGTTCTAGAAGGACAACTCATCTTCTAGAAGGAATCTTATCCCTACAAACAAGGAAGGGGAAATTACCCCATTATTTTATTATTAAAAATGAAACCTAGGAAAAAATTAAATATGACCTAAGTTAACTTATGCTAGTGTAATAATTAATTTAATTACACTAACACATTTTTGTGCTCTCGGGTTACCTTAGGTAGGGTTTTGACCAATCTTCACTAAAAATGCAATAACTCTCAAAATACTTAATGAAAATGACTCAAATCAAAACCAATAGAAATCTAAAAATATTATGCAACTTCTCCAATTAATTTTTAGGTTGTACCAATCTGCACAAGGCCTTACTAAACACATTTTCATATTGTAATGTTCAAAAAAAAAAAAATTACAGGGTAACCAATGGTATTTTTACTATATCTTACTCAAAACGTAATGAAAATGCATGAGACCAGTTGCAAATGAAAGGTGGTTTGATACTATAATACATAAAATCATGTTCAAACCATTAAATTTTAATTATAGTTTGTACAAATCAAATAAAACATCCTTCAATGAGAGGGAAAACATAGAAAATGTGCACAAAAACAAAGTTTTCTTCTTTCTTCTCAATCTCTAACCTTTGAATTCAAGTTGGCATTACATATTTATGTAGTTTGAACTATATAAACTATCCCAACCACCCATTAAAAAATTGGTTTACAAAGATGACAACTTTTTACAACCTTTGACAACATTTTTTTGTGTATTTTGACAACATTTTTGCAAATTTTACATCTTTTGCCTAAATTGTACCAAAACACCAAAAATGGTCCTATATGACATATAATGGTCTCAAATGACCTTATTTACATGAAACAACACAAAACAAGACAAGAACTCAAAATTTTTCTCCTATAGGCATCAGGTTTTGAGGGTGCTCCTACACCATACTCTAAGGAAAATAAAAATCTTAGTTCCATCTGAAATGTGATCTGCAAATTTTTCAATGTCTTCCATCTTGGACTTTTGCAACCTGCAAACCTGATATGTAGAATCTTTCTCTACTTGCAAACATTCAAATTCATGATTCGTTTGGGCCTTAGGTCTTCCACTTTTTTGCAACTTGTCCTTTAATTGACATTTTGCATTCCTGACTTTCCTTGGATCTTTTTTCTTCTTCTTGCATCATCTCTTACTTAGAATCTTCTCAGCTTCAAGGTTCCAAAACTCTAGTTCTTTTTCATATATCTTATTACCACTATCCACTTCTTCATCTTCATCATTCGAATACAATTTGATAGCATATTCATCATCCATAAAATTAGAAAATGCAACCATTACCTATGTTTTTTTTGTAACATCTTCACCATATTGTGCATAACAATCTGCATACACTGCATTCACTTCTCCTTTTTCTTTATACCCTTTTCCATCTTCATTTTCATCAGTTGCACATGTAAACACATACTCACAAATATTGTTAGAAATAACATTTTGAGTCTCAATGGACTCATTTTATTCATATTTTTCCTCTTCCTCAGATGGCTTAGGCTCTTCCATCATCAACAAAGACTCTCCAAGGTCTAGTTCTATTGTCCTCTCTTGCCTTCTCCATTGAATGATCTTCTTGATGGGCCACTTTATCTTCTTTTTTATTAGCCAATGCCAACCATTTTCTTGGTTTGCTTTCTCAAGACACTGTTGCATCTCAAGATTCATTCTTTCTTGAGGTTTTTTCATTTGTTCCAAGGCATGCCTCAACTCTATTATCTCTTTCTAAACATTTATTTGTGTTTCCTTCTCATTTTTCTTCTTCATCTCACTTCTCTCTTTTCTCATCACTTGTTACTTTCTTGGAAATTCCTTACTCTACAAGTCTCCATGAACTCTTCTCATCAACACTTCCATTCTCCTTTGCAAGCAATTCTCTTTCACCTTGCTTCTTCTCAATGCTTCATCTTGTCTTCATGATACCTCACCTTAGGCCCACTTCTTTTCCACTGGCCTAGTATTTTGGTATCCAGGTTCTTCCTTCAACCTATAATAAAAAAAGACAATACACAAACCAAAACTTTCTTACCCAGATCTTTGGTCTTTGATACCAATTTGATGAAAAGGAAGGACTTTGAAAAATAATCACAACACAACTTTACCAAAGGGTTTCTACACCATCTACATTGGTGTGCGTAGATGCACTTCTCTAGACCTCTAACATTTCCCTAACTTGGAATCCTTGAACATATGTGCATCTCAAGTGACATGGAAACATTTTTTGTGAGCCATAAATGATCATAGAAAACTCCTTTTTGGTGACATTTTACAATGCAACAATTCATAAGATTGACAATTCTTGTTTTATTCAAACTAGGAATGACAATTTGATGGACTAAGCCAAACAACCACAAATGGTTTCAAACTCAAAAATATAAATTAGAGACCTTCTTCTCAATGAATTAGGGGTGATTTCAATGATTTTTCAATACCAAAATACATACACAAAACCTTAACTTGTTTTGAAAATAACACCATCACTATGACTGTCATAACCAGTCCTCTTAGGACAGTCATAATATTACCAGCATAAAACCTTCAAAGTTGACCCAAATCACTTGGATCAGGTTTTTAGGACCTCTCTAAACATTCTCCTTTCACCATTTATGACAAACAATCAAATTAGACTTTAGTTTATCCACTTTTGTCTCTTGTTGTCTTGGTGACTACCTTACACGGTATTTCAGACTTAACTGTCAACCTAAAAATGTGTGTAGACACGTAAAATATACTAATTGACATTGTGCATCTGATCCTGACTTACTAACATTGTTTCTTCTTGAATCATCCCTCGGTCTAACCATTTAATCAAATCCCCCTATCTGATTAAATTCATCAACTTTCATCTCTTAATTAAATAAATTATTTTGTCTAATTAAGTCACTCTCTCTCATTAATTAAATCAATCCATCTGATCTACTTATCCTCATTTAATTAAATAATCAATTTATTTGATTAAATCTCTAAATTCTATCCATTAAATTAAATAAATTAAAACCTTATTTGATTTAATCTAACGCCATCCCTTTTAATTAAATAAATCAAAATCCTTATTTAATTAGCCTCTTATCATATTCCTCTCTTATTTGATTTAAATAAATCCATAAGTTTGAGTCAAATAAGTCACACCATCTATCTCCTATTAAATTAATTAACCCTTGATTAATTTAACCTCATCCCATGTCACATCCTTTAGATAATGCAAGTTGCACATGAAAATAGATTTAATTCATTTATTAAATCTCTATTTTCCTCACAAGGCATCTTTTGGAATATTCTCTCAATTTGAATTCAAAAATTCCAAGTCAACATGTACATCCAACAAGGCAATAGCTTCCTCTTACATGTCCTTTGCCTTGAGCCAAGAGGCATTTATTGCATTTTCCCTTCCCTCTTGCATGTCATTTCAACAAATTTGAATTTCAAATATTGGCATTTATTGGCACGAACCCCAAATCTTGCACATCCTCTACCCATTCATAGCTTGACAAGTGGCACCATATCATTGGATGAATTTTAGTCCCACATTGCTCAAATTTGGACATTCATCCATCTTGAAATCCTATAAATAAACTGCTCATATCCTCATTTGACCATCCACAAACATTGCAAAGTTACTATGCTAAAATATTTAGCCATTTCCATCCATCATTGAATTCCTAGTTAGGTTTTTTGCAGATTTGGCTTGGAGTTCTCATCTTTCATAAAAGTGGATCAAGATCATCTTCAACATATCAAGATTTCATGATAGTAATTGGGAAAGGGCCAATTTTCACATCAAATTGGCACCAATTCCCCCATGGGATCATGAGTTTGCACATCTAATTAGGATTTGATCTTTATTTTATCATTTTTTATTGTGTTCTTGGTTATTTTCATTCCTAGTTTGAGGTTGTAAATGGATTTCATGGGGAATCCTTGTTTAGACTTGCAATATCTAACTTGAGGTGTTTATTCTCCTTGTTTTGTAGGTACCTAGGTTGGGGTTCGCACAGTGTGCAAGCCATCACTTCAAAATATTAAACTTTGGAATATTTAAAAATGCATTAGAACAAACCTTCTCACAAGTTTTAATGAATTTTCACTATGGGAGTTTGGAGAAATCACATTTTTTGTGCTCTTGGGTTACCTTAGGTAGGGTTTTGACCAATCTTCACTAAAAATGCAATAACTCTCAAAATACTCAATGAAAATGACTCAAATCAAAACCAATAGAAATATAAAAACATTATGCAACTTCTCCAATTAAGTTTTAGTTTGTACCAATCTAAACAAGGCCTTACTATACACATTTTCATATTGTAATGTTCAGAAAAAAAAAATTACAGGGTAACCAATGGTATTTTTACTATATCTTACTCAAAACATAATGAAAATGCATGAGACTAGTTGAAAATGAAAGGTGGTTTGATCCTCTAATACATACAATCATGTGCAGACCATTAAATTGAAGTATAGTCTGTACAAATCCAAAAAACATCCTACACTGAGAGGGAAAACATAGAAAATATGCACAAAAACAAGGTTTTCTTCTTTCTTCTCAATCTCTAACCTTTGAAATTGAGTTGGAATTACATATTTATGTATTTTAAACTATATAAACTATCCCAACCACCCATTAACAACTTGGTTTACAAAGATGACAACTTTTTACAACCCTTGACAACATTTTTTTTGCATTTTGACAATATTTTTGCAACTTTTACATCTTTTGCCTAAATTGTACCAAAACACCAAAAATGGTCCTATATGACATATAATGGTCTCAAATGACCTTATTTACATGAAACAACACAAAACAAGACAAGAACTCAAAATTTGTCTCTTGTAGGCATCAGGTCCTGAGGGTGCTCCTACACCATACTCTAAGGAAAATAAAAATATCAGTTCCATCTAAAATGTGATCTACAAATTTTTCAATGTCTTCCATCTTGGACTCTTGCAACCTGCAAACCTGATATGTAGAATCATGCTCCACTTGCAAACATTCAAATTCATGTTTCGTTTGAGCCTTAGGTCTTCCACTTCTTTGCAACTTGTCCTTTAATTGACATTTTGCATTCCTGACTTTCCTTGGATCTTTTTTCTTCTTCTTGCATCATCTCTTACTTAGCATCTTCTTAGCTTCAAGGTTCCAAAACTCTAGTTTTTGTTCATATATCTTATTACCACTATCCACTTCATCTTCATCATTTGAATACATTTTGACAGCATATTCATCATCCATAAAATTAGAAAATACAACCATTACCTATGTTGTTTTTGTAACATCTTCTTCACCATATAGTGCATAACAATCTGCATACACTGCATTCACTTCTCCTTTTTCTTTATAACCTTTTCCATCTTCATTTTCATCTATTGCACATGTAAACACATACTTACAAATATTGTTAGAAATAACATTTTGAGTCTCAATGGACTCACTTTCTTCATATTTTTCCTCTTCCTCAGATGGATTAGGCTCTTCCATCATCAACAAAGACTCTCCAAGGTCTAGTTCTATTGCCCTCTCTTGCCTTCTTCTCCATTGAATGATCTTCTTGATGGGCCACTTTACCTTCTTTTTTATTGGCCAATGCCAACCATTTTCTTGGTTTGCTTTCTCAAGACACTGTTGCATCTCAAGATTAATTCTTTCTTGAATTTTTTTCATTTGTTCCAAGGTGTGCCTCAACTCTATTATCTCTTGTTGAACATTTATTTATTTTTCCTTCTCATTTTTCTTCATCTCACTTCTCTCTCTTCTCATCACTTGTTTCTTTCTTGGAAATTCCTTATTTTGCAAGTCTCCATGGACTATTCTCATCAACACTTCCATTCTCCTTTTGCAAGAAAGTCTCTTTCACCTTACTTCTTCTCAATGCTTCATCTTGTCTTCATGATACCTCACCTTAGGCCCACTTCTTTTCCCCTGGCCTAGTATTTTGGCATCCAGGTTCTTCCTTCAACCTATAAAAAAAAAAAGACAATACACAAACCAAAAATTTCTTTCCCAGATCTTTGGTCTTTGATACCAATTTGATGCAAAGGAAGGACTTTGAAAAAGAATCGCAACACAACTTTACCAAAGGGTTTCTACACCATCTCCATTGGTGTGCCTAGATGCACTTCTCTAGACCTATGACATTTCCCTAACTTGGAATCCTTGAACATATGTGCATCTCAAGTGACATGGAAACATTTTTTGTGAGCCATAAATGATCATATAAAACTCCTTTTTGGTGATATTTTACAATGCAACAATTCATAGGATTGACAATTCTTGTTTTATTCAAACTAGGAATGACAATTTGATGGACTAAGCCAAAAAACCACAAATGGTTTCAAACTCCAAAACATAAATTAGAGACCTTCTTCTCAATGAATTAGGGGTGATTTCAATGATTTTTCAATACCAAAATACATACACAAAACCTTAACTTGTTTTGAAAATAACACCATCACTATGACTGTCATAACCAGTCCTCTTAGGACAGTCATAATATTACTAGCATAATACCTTCAAAGTTGACCCAAATCACTTGGATTAGGCTTGTAGGAAATCTCTAAACATTCTCCTTTCACCACTTATTCCAAACAATCAGATTAGACTTCAATTTATCCACTTTTGTCTCTTGTTGTCCCGGTGACTATCATACACTATATTTCAGACTTAACTGTCAACCTAAAAATGTGTGCAAACCATCACTTCAAAATCTAAAACTTTGGAATATTGAAAAATGCATTAGAACAGACCTTCTCACAAGTTTTAATGAATTTTCACTATGGGAGTTTGGAGAAATCACATTTTTTGTGCTCTCGGGTTACCCTAGGTAGGGTTTTGACCAATCTTCACTAAAAATGCAATAAATCTCAAAATACTCAATGAAAATGACTCAAATCAAAACCAATAGAAATCTAAAAAGATTATGCAACTTATCCAATTGATTTTTAGGTTGTACCAATCCGTACAAGGCCTTACTATACACATTTTCATACTATAATGTTCGGGAAAAAATAAAATTATAGGGCAACCAATGGTATTTTTATTATATCTTACTCAAAACGTAACGAAAATGCATGAGACTAGTTGAAAATGAAAGGTTATTTTATTCTCTAATACATCCAATCATGTGCATACCATTAAATGTGAAATACAGTCCATAAAAAATCCAAAGAACAACTTGCAATGAGAGGGAAAACATAGAAAATGTGCACAAAAACAATGTTTTCTTCTTTCTTCTCAATCTCCAACCTCTGAATTCGAGTTGGAATTACATATTTATGTATTTTAAACTATATCAACTATCCCAACTGACCATTAACAACTTGTTTTACAAAGATGAAAACTTTTTACAACCTTTGACAACATTTTTTTGTGCATTTTAACAATATCTTTGCAATTTTTACATCTTTTGCCTAAATTGTACCAAAACACCAAAAATAGTCCTATATGACATCTAATGGTCTCAAATGACCTTATTTACATGAAAAAACACAAAACAAAACAAAAACTCAAACTTTGCTTCATGTAGGCATCAGGTCCTGAGGGTGCTCCCACACCAATTCCTAAGGTTTCCTAATATTTTAAGTCGATAGTGTCAAGACACTTCATAAAATTACATATCTGATGTAGAGCAGGGTGGATGAAAACAAGCTAACTCAACAACTCAAAATTTTCAATCTTAAAACCCTAATTTGGTGGGTTTCTCTCACAATCTTCATAGTCCCCTAGTAGTACTCTACAACTAGTTTTTCCAACATAATTTTCACACTAGACCTCATACCCAAAATATAAGTGTAGATTTAGATACCCTTTATGCCCTTTGATAACATATCTCAATTACAGGTAGGGTTGTTTTGGAACACAGGCCAAATTTCCGTTGCTACACTTTGGACTAGATTTGAAATGGAACAATAAATTCATGTTTTCTGGTCATAACTTTCAAACTATAACTGATCTTTGAGAGAGAGAAATTGATTCAAATAAATTTTTCCTTCTTCAAAACATATCTCAAAATGGGTCAAGGTTTCTTTGGAAAGATTGCTTCAAAATTGGATTGTCCTAGTCTCAAATAGGCCTAATTAGGCTTGTTCCACTAGGTCACAACAGGGTCTTCAATCTCTAGGCTTCAAACCTTCATGAAAACACCTAAAAAATTTCATAGATGGTCTTATTTAACATATCCAACCACTTCAAATGATTTCTCAAGAGATTTTTACCAAACCCTAAGTCCTATGCAAACTCAATGCCTAATTCATGAGGTTTTCTGACTAGTTTTAGAAAATTTGCTATAAAATTCTCAAACCTTGATGAAATTCAATTAGAAAAAGTGAAAATTAAAGTAGACTCCATGCCCCCATCAATACCAACTAGTTTTAGGTCATGATATTATCATACAAAATCGTACACAATCTTGGAACAACATAATCACATTCGAATTTGCAGAAATAGAGTTAGTTTTTATTGATTTTCTTTAAAATACACCTAGCCAACCTTGGTCTTGACCTTCCCAAGCTTTATTTATCATTTCCCCAATGTTTTCCAACTTCCATTTTAGTTACAAATATCCAACTTTCTCATTTACATCCAATGACTCTTCATATTCCCTGTTTTTGCACTTTTACAACATTTTTGCAAACTTGACAACTTTATGCAACTTCACTCACCAATCCGCCTAATGACCTAATATTTATTCAAACACACAAGATATGGTATTAAATGATCTTATTACATTGAAAAACATCAAACCAAGTCAAAATATTAACTTAAACCTATTAGACCTAAGGTGTTCCTACACCATACTCCCAAGGAAAAATGAACTCAAGTCCCATTGAGGGCAGTGCTGCAATAGTAGATTCAAGCTTGATCAAGTCATTCTCTAACCTCCAAGTGACATCTCCATTTGGAAAACCCTTCCAATGGACCAAATACTAGAAATAGGAATATTCCTTGTCTTTTTGAATTCTTTGGCACTTAGGATATGCTCCAACTTTAGAGGCCTACTTGATGGATGATCTTTGACCTGTTCTTCACTTGAAAATGTTGTTGAATCTACATCATTACCTACTACCATATCTCCTCCATCCTTGTAATGAAATTTCTTCTTTCTCACTTTAGGTGTATGCTTGGACTTGCCCACATTCCTTTGCTTTTTGTCCTTGACCTCTTCACCTTTGCTTGCCATCTCTTCCATCTATTGTTGTGTCACTGTAACTATTGATTGATTAGGTATATTAACCTCCAGTATGAAAGAAGTAGAATGACCAATATCCCTTTTTGAAATAAATGAATGGAACACCCCTCCTATCATCATAACAACATACTTTTTAAGCCAATATTGGATCTCCAAAACTAAGTCTTTCTTCATGTCTGTTGTCATAATATTTCAAGGTTTAGGAGTGGTTGCAAGGTCCATGTGCTTCTCTTCTCCTATCTTTATGAACTCCTTTCTACCTACCATCATCAAATTAGATCCCATGGTTTGTCATTTTTCCTCCTTCTTCAATGGTGTCAAAGTATATGAGACCCCATCTTTTTCTATCTCATAAGTATTCCTCCTTCCATCATACATAACATGCCTATCAAATTGCCAAGGCCTCCCTAGTAGCAAATGGCACACATCCATGGGTAGCATGTCACATAAAATTTTGTCCGTATACCCTCCTATGTTAAATTTTACCCAACATATTGACCTTCACTCAACCAAGAGACTTTGTAAGGGGTAGTATGTGGTATTCTTGGTAACTTAAGTTTTTCAACCATCTCAACTGAAACCATATTATCTATACTTTCTGAATCAATTACAACTTTACAAACCTTACTCAAGCACTTACAAGGTGTCTTGAAGAGAGTCTTCCTTTGTGGTGGCTCCTTTTCTACTAGTACCTCGATGAGGGTTCTCCTTACCATGAGTGATTCACCAACTTCTAGAGTATCATGTTGTGATGTTGAGTTTACACTCTCACAATCATCTCCTTGAACAATCTGATTTCTCGTTTCTCCTCCACCTGAAGTAGTGGCTTGATTTTAAATGCATTACCATGTTTTATGTCCAAACTTGTTGCATTGGTAATACCTTCCTATGAATCCTCTAGATCCTCTTCCTTGACCCCCAAATTTGCCTCTAAAGCCTGATCTACCTCCTCTAAATCCACCTCTTGCATTTGCAACTTGGTTTTGGACTTTGCTTGTATTTTCTTGACTCTCATATGACTTCCTTGGATTAGAAAATGACCCTCTTCCTCTGGAATTGTTTCCTTTGCCCCTATTTTTCTTGTCTTGCCTTCTCTTTAACTTTTCTTCAACCCTAATTGCCAATTGAAAGCATTCCTCTATCATCCTTGGGTTTGTCAAACTCAACTCATCTTGAATATTAAATCTTAACCCACTGAGATATCTAACCAACTTCTCCACATCATCCTCCATGTGACCTACTCTTATACTTAGCTTATAAAACTCATTAGTATAGGCTTTGACATTCATATCTCTTTGTTCCATATTTTGAAGTTTATTGTACAATTGAATTTCATAATTAGCCGGTAAGAACTTACCCTTAAGCTTGGATACCATTATGTCCCAAGAGATAATTTTTGAATTTCCTTTCTTCATCCTTTTAGTTTGATCATAATCCCACCAAATTAGGGCATGACCCTTCAGTTTTGTTTTTTCCAACTTTACCCTTTGTTCCTTTGGTATGTCTTCACATTCAAAGTAATTATCAAGTGTTGCAATCCAATCCAAAAGCTCTTCATAATTCAAGTTCCATCCATACATAGGTACATCCATCTTTACCTTGTGTTTATTTGTCTTGACTACCTTTAGTAGCTTGGCCATCCTTTGTTCATTAGGATCCAATTCCTCTTTTTCTTCTTCTTCATTCTCCTCTTCCCCTTCTTCTTCAAGGTCACTCACATCACCTAGGACCATACCCCTCCTCTGATTGGTTTCAACAACCTCAATCCTTGCTACCACCATATC
Organism: Sequoia sempervirens; assembly: GCA_007258455.2. Classification (NCBI taxonomy): domain Eukaryota; kingdom Viridiplantae; phylum Streptophyta; class Pinopsida; order Cupressales; family Cupressaceae; genus Sequoia; species Sequoia sempervirens. The sequence continues at coordinate 313,965,004 of VDFB02000015.1, forward strand.
TTGTAGTTCCCTCAATCTTCTAATCACTTTTGCAGTCTTCTCTTTCATCTCATTCATTTCCCTAGCCATAGGATTACCCTTTGGAGGCATCTTGTTCTCTTTTTGCTTCATACTTTCCCTTTTTATAGACCAACCTATTCTTTGATACCAATTTGATGTAGAGAAGAGTGAGTGAACACAAACTAACTCAACAACTCAAAATTTTCAATCTTAGAACCCTAATTTGGTGGGTTTCTCTCACAATCTTCCTATTCCCCTAGTAGTACTCCACAACCAGTTTTTTCAACATAATTTTCACACCAGAACTCATAACCAAAATATAACTATAGATTTAGATACCATTTTATTCCCTTTGATAGCATATATCAATTGCAGGTGGGGGTGTTTTGGAACACAAAGGCCAAATTTCTGCTCTGTACGCTTTAAGACTAGGCTTGAAATGGAGCAGCAAATTCATATTTTCTAGTCATAACTTTCAAAAAAGAACTGATATCCAAGAGAGAAAAATTGATTCAAATACCCTTTTGGGTTCTTCAAAACATATCTCAAAATGGGTTAGGGTTTCTTTGGAAATGTTGCTTCAAAATTGGACTATCCTAGTATCAAATAGGCCTAATTAGGCTTGTTCCACTAGGTCACAATAGGGTCTTCAATCTCTAGGTTTCAAAAATTCATGCCAACACCTCCAACAGGTCATATATGGTCTTCCTCAACATATCCAACCACTTCAAATGATTTCTCAAGATATTTTTACCAAACCCTAAGTCCTATGCAAACTCAATGCCTAATTCATGAAGTTTTCTGACCAGTTTTAGAAAATTTGCTATAAAATGCTCAAAACTTGATTAAATTCAATGAAACAAAGTGAAAATTAAAGTAGACTCAATTATCCATTAATAAAAACTAGTTTTAAGTCATGATATTACCATACAAAACCATACACAGGCCTGGAACAACTAGATCACATTCAAATTTATAGAAACAAAGTTAGTTTTTATTGATTTTCTTCAAAATACACCCAGCCAACCTTGGTCTCGACCTTCCCAAGATTTATTTAACATTTACCCAATGTTTTCCAACTTCCATTTTAGTTACAACTATCAAAATTTCTCATTTACAACTGGTAACTCTTCATATTCCCTAGTTCTGCACTTTTACAATATTTTTGCAAACTTGACAACTTTATGCAACTTGACTCACCAATCCACCTAATGACATAATATTGATTCAAACACACATGATATGGTATTAAATGAACTTATTACATGGAAAAACATCAAACCAAGCCAAAATATTAACTTACACCTACTAGACCTAAGGTTCTCCTACATCAGCCTCCTATTAAGAATAATCCTTAACCTATTCTTGTTTCGTCATTCCTAATATGCTTATACTAATGAAAAATAATTCCTCCTATTATGGAGTCAATACAAGCACTTTCACAAATAAGCATAAAACAATTTTTTTTCCCTTTCCAAAGGAAATACTATGATTCACTAATGTAAGTAATATCAAGTAGATCAATAAAGCATTCAAATCACAATCTTTCATAAATAAGGACAAATAAGAGAAGACTAGATCCTCATGCCTGTATACGCTTAATCCAACTAACTAACTTGATGCACAGTATTCCAACAATAGCTTGCTAGCTTCACTTAATCCTTCTAAATCAATACTTTACTATGACTTATCTCCCAAGAACTCACAAAGTATTTCACAACTCTCAAAATATAACTCTCACCTCATAGAATAAACATCTCTCAGAATAATTGCAGCAGAATAAGTTTGCAAGAGAATGTGTTCCAAATAAGAGAGCTTCACTTTCTATTTACATAGGAAAATGAGACATTGCAGCCTATAGAAGAAGCATGCTAGTCAACACATTTTACCATGCAAGTTGACTCACCCTACTCAGCTAAAAGGTGGCAACAATCAAAGAGTATACTCAGCATATAATGCCACAGATTGACCTCTATGGTTGACAATAGAAAAAGACTAGTTCAATCTGTACATGATCAAATGATGACAATCAAATTTATCCAAAATGGACTTCTACAAAAAATAGAACTTCATAATTTGGCGCCAAGTATGCATCCATCTTCCTATTACTTTGGTGTGGTTATTCACATTGAATCAGTCTACTATTAATAAGAAACACTTTACTACGTCAACTTAGTCATAGCTTTGCTGAGAAACAGATGAAAGATGAGTTGTTTTAACACATAAATGGTGATTTGACTAGTTCTTTCCTTGCTATTTTACTTTTCCTATTCTCAAGTATTTATTAACACTTAATGAGGTTGGCTTATATTCTATCGCTTTATATCCTAGACATAAGTGTTCTCAGCTTAAGTAATTCATTGTTTAAATAATAAAGAATCATTTCCATAGTATTGACTATGGTGTATTTTCCATATCGACCTTATTGCTACGCGCAATACTTAGCATGTAGTTTGGCCTTTAAATGCTTTGCATATTTCATATGTACCTATTGGCCTTTATACTTTCAAACACCACCTCATTACCCAACATGCTATGAAGTTTACTTTCATTCTTATGTATTGTGTGTAGTATGCCTTGGTTTGAGCCTCTTAATACTTCCTTTAAGTATTGGTTCTATTGTTATCTATATGCAAACATGTTGCCTTCATTCTTTTTGACTAATTCATTGATAGTGATATCAAACTATTCATAGTGTATCTATGTGTTGTCCAAATAAGTAGCGATCCACTTTGTATTAAGAGATCTCTCCTTCTCACATGTGTGCCTATTTTTTCAATGCTCTTATAATGTAGTGAATGGCTTTACTAAGCATTTTCTATCTTACAACTTGTGCTTTATATCAGTGCTATGTAAGGTACTTATAATACATAAGACTATATATATAAATTTATCACATTCACATGTATTAATAAATTTAAACATATATATCACATAGCATGTATATATGGATATATTAATATATATATACATGATTGCATTTGCATGGTTACTTGATACATCAATAGCCACCAATATAGACCATCATTCGTTTACTAGCCACATTCATACACTATCGCTTGTAACACATATATACATATACACATATCGATACATATGTATTTAATTATATACACTTACAAATATCTATTAATATATTTACATAATATATACACAGATTGATATCTCAATATCTGGGTGTACACTTATATATATAAATAAACATATGCTAAAATAATTATACATATATATACATACATACGTATATTAATATATATATCTATACATTTACCTTAATGTAACAATAAACACATACATTAATATATATATATATATATATAATATAGATATATATAACATTGTTCTAACTTCCATACCTAAGCACATATACTATTACTATCTTGTTGATAGGAAACATACGTGCGATGTATATATATACATACATTCCACATACGTTTACCTCATCAATAAAGCATAGTAACACAAGGAAGAACTCACAAGCTCTAAACAGATAAACATCATCCAAGGATGCACTCAATAGTAATCAAGACCCTTACTAATGCAAACACATCATACTAAGGATGACTTACCAATTCCCAATGTTATGACTTGACTCAACCATTCTATTGTGAGTGTGTGTGTGTGAGCTCTGATAGGTTTCATTTAAGGTTATCCGACCAATCACTTCTCCTGAGTGATACTTCCCCTCCCTTTTAGAGGATTGAACATGTCCCTACAACCAACTTAACACATTTGCACTGGTAGTTAGACGTTCATAATGAATATTTATGCATCATAAAATTTAGCATATTCATATAGCAATCATTGTAAATGTATTACTCTTTAAAGCCATATTAAGCATTTATCAATACTTTCACATAATACCTATTTTAGTATTCTACTCTTTTAAAATCATATCAAATCATGATTGTATTTACCATTCTATTTACTCATGAAGGTAAAAGTAAATCAGTAACAACAAGATGGGGTGTGACAATCTGATACTATCTAGAGATCTTTAGCTTGTTGTTTTGTACCATATATTTTTGCACATACTCCCACCATATGGTTGCATGCCCCTTCAATTTGGTTTTTGTATACTAGAATCTTGTAGGTTCTTTAATAGATTCAAACTCAAACTACTACTCCAAGTCATTGACCCAACCCAACAAGTCTTCAAGATCTTGACTACCCAAATAACAAGGAAATTTATTTACTTTGGTTTGTTTATTGATCTCTTCTCCTAAACTAGAAGCTTCCTCATCACATTGTTACTAGAATAGTCTTTCCTCACCACTGACATCTTTATCTTCCATTGTTCTTCACTTTTATCTAAACTATATCCTCTATGCTCCACCCTATTGAAAAGAACTTCCCTTTTTGTTTATATGGAGCCTTTATTTTGATAAGGTGTTGTGGACTAAAGGTTTGTGAACCTTCCTTTAAAACCTTTCCCAATTTGAAGTATTCTAGTGGGTGCATGATTCAATTGTTGGTGTGAAAGCACAAAAAGTCAATTACATGTTGATTCAAAGAACCCATACAGTGATGTGTAATGAGATCCATATGGTGGAACTTAACATAGTTTGGGCCACAAGCTCTCTTGAGACTTTTGAGCCTAGAAATACTATTAACTCTTACTATATAGCTTAGATATTTTTTACACTGGAAGTTCTTGATCTAGAACATGGAATGCCTAGAATGGTGATTAGGTAGGTAAATATGTTTGTGGTGGTATATATTAGCTATAGCAAGACTTTGAAAACTAAAATAAATAAGAAACCTACAAAAAAAAGTAAAATAAAGTATTTTTGGTTGATAGAAGATTTTCTAATGCTTAAAATGCTTATGCATCAATAGTACATACAATATTATCATGATGGTGAAATTCGCATACCCTTGCCAATTATTATTTAGTTATGGGCACATTTTGGTGATTGACTTAATATAATTACAAATATTAACAAGTTGCACACTCTTGTACTATTTTGGTTTACAAACTTAATATCCTTCCCTATCTAAGGGAGATGACCCAGTGGTTGATCACCCTAACTTCGCACTTCTCAAAATCCTATGTGGAAATTTCAAATCACTCCCAATTTTTTACAACTTACTTGGCAAGTCCCCTACTTATAACTAAGGTTTTAGGGCCACATCATCAAATATGATGCCACATTGACATGCTTTTTGTTGAGGTGTCCAAAAAGAACCAAAAAAAGTGAGACTAATACTTGTGCATTGAATCATGTTTTATTGGTGCATAGATGTGGCATCACATGATTTGTTGCTTTTTAGATTTAAGGAATACATTTCATTCAATTATGGGTAGTCATCATCAACACTGACAATTTTAAAGTCACAACTATTGGTCCAGTATTGTTAAAAATATTGGACATTAAATCAACAAATGCTATAACAACTATTAGAACATGCTCATGTCCTCTCCCCTATTTTACATTCATTTGCACCTATTTTCATGCATTTGGCCTTATCCCATCCCTTTTTTCACACATTCCCATATATTTTATTTGCACTTAACTTATTAGCCTGCATTTTCACCCATGCCCACACATTCAATCATTGCCTCAAAATCTAAAACTTTCTTGTACTAGGTCAATTTTGAATGGCTTAAGATGACCTAAAAAATTAAACATGCAAATTCAAATTATTAAATTTCTATTCCTTTTTATTAACTATTATAAGCCAATTTGATACACATTTTCGTGAATCATTTATATGTATGATATTTAAAGACATACAATTAATTTATACATATAAAAAAATCATATAAAATTAATACTGATGTAAATATTAGATTCTATGTATTTTCCTACACCTAATTGATCCTTCTTAAATATATTTTTTTTTCTAATTGAATAAAGCTAAAAAAAATATAGATTTACTTTGATGAGGTTAGTCTTCCATAGGAGCTTTAGCTAGGTATGTGTGAATGCACGCTCAATAGAAATATGTGCCTTCATAGTGCGTATTCCTTTCGCTTCTTGTCGCAGGCATGGGGATTGAATGAATGAATGAATGCTTTTAATTATGTCCACGAGACCAGCCGGCCTATGGGACCCCCAAAACAGAACTGAAACCACAATTTGACACAAACCGAGCAGCCACCGACCTCACCGAGTACTTATGTTTCCCTTTAACTCTTTGCTAATTTTGTTTCTTCTACTGTGTATTTTGATCAGGTAACCTGCCGTTTCAGCGATCTTCTCCTCTTCAAACAAAGCCTCTAACGATTTGACTTTAAACAGATCCAAGTAACTGCACCTAATGTCCTCGTAAGCTTTACACTGCATGACGTAGTGCCATTCTGTTTCCACCAAACCCGAAGAGCAGAAACAACAAATCCTATCAGCCCATGCCTCCTTGGGTGTTGTCCATCTCCCCGTTTCACATCTCAAACGATGAGAGCTAGTTCTCAACTGGGCTATCAACATTTTAGCCTTCCACTCTATATCTGCCCCCACGTAATACTTTTGCCCATGATCACAAGTGTGGTTAAAGTGCAAAACATAATATTCTCTTTTTCTACTAAGTTGTTTTGACCACAGGATTTGTTTGGCTTTCTCTTTCACAAACCTTTTAATTTCTACATTGGTGTTTGGACACTCCTGCATGCTTATCCCCCATTTTTCCATCCACTTGGCATTTTGCCTCATCCACGTGCTCTTCCTTCTAGTTAAGTTTTCTTCCACCACAATTTTGGGCCACCGGTGTTCCCCCATATTCTCAATTCTCTTCAAATAACCTAATAAACGGATTAATGCTGCCATTTCCATTGGGAAAGCCCCCGCTTCAGCTAGGACAATCTCATACGGGACTGTACTTTTTATTTTAAAATTGCTGGTGATTAGGTGCTTTTGTAATCTTTCTATTTGCCTCCATTTTAGAGCTGAAGTGTTGCAGCCCCAAACTTCACAGCCATATAATACTACTGGAGTGACAAGCAGCCCAAATAATTTCTTCTTTGTTTTCCAGTCCCATAGCTCAGCTGATCTACATCTATTTTGAAGCAAGTAGAGGGCTTTCCAGCCCCCTTGAATTCTTTTTGCCCTACAAGTCTCCCAACTGAGATTGCTGCAAAAATCGAGACCCAAATATTTGTATTCATTTACCACTTGCAAAGAGCTTCCCTCAAACATAAAATTTAATTGTTTCTTAGCTCTTTTCAGCGTAAAAATCATGACCTTGGTTTTGCTGATGTTCACTTGCATCCCTACATCCCGACAAAACAGCTCTAAGGCTTTTAGATGTTCTTGAAGACTATTATCTGAATTTTCCATTAAGGTAAGATCATCTGCATATAGCAGCAATTTAACCACATAAGTGGCCAAAAACACTCCATCACCTCCCCTCTTGTCTAACCATTCTTCTAAATTGTCTATGTACAGCCCAAATAAGGTGGGAGATAAAGGGCAGCCTTGCTTGACCCCAATGTCGCTCCCAAAACACTCTGAAAGACCCGCCTTTGTTCTGATTTTGGCGTGGACCTGATCATAAAGCCTATGAATAGCAGCCCTATACTTTTCCAGAATTCCAAGTTGTTCCATTCTGTCCCAAAGTTTGATTCACATGCAGATTTTATTTCTGTCTCTGCTCTACTCAAACTCTTAAATCTGTGCAAAGTTTCATTGTAAGCGTTGCAGGACTTTCTGGAAAACGATGATTTTTTAAAAATGGGAATAATGTAAACAAATGCGTTTCCATCAGATCAGAGTGGCGCAGCGGAAGCGTGGTGGGCCCATAACCCACAGGTCCCAGGATCGAAACCTGGCTCTGATATCAGAATCAATGTTCGGATGTGGCTTCCGTAAATTTTGCCTTTGCAGGTTGCACCCTTTTATAAGGTAATTATGCAACCATATTTAATGTGCGCTGTCTTTTTGCAACGGTCTTGAACAGGCGAAATCCTTCAAATATAATTCTACATGGTGTAGTAATAATAAGTAGTGAAGATAAGGTAGGCTAAACAAATCAAATCACCACATTTATTATTTCTACTTTATGCAAAAATTGTGATTGATTGAATTAAAATAAGTACACATTATATACGATTACCGCAGTGAGAGTCAGGAAGTTAGCTAGCACATAAGATCTATTTAATGTACATAAAGTAGTACTTATGGATTAACAATAAGAGTAAAAATGTTTTGATTTATGGAGGATAGTACATAAAGTACTAGTTTACATGGACATTTCTGTAATTAGGTATAACAATACTTTTGTTTTATAAATATTAAGTATTGTAGTAGAGTTATAAATTGCAATCTTGTTTGTTGTTCTTTAGGCTAGTAGGAAGGTGAAGAATTTTTCACAAAGTTGACCAAATTTTAATTTCTACTAGAAATCTTTTTGTTTATATAGTTATGTTTAGGAAGGCCAACCATTAAAGACTCAAAGTATCATAAAATTTGTTGTAAAATGCAAAGCCCTAGGATGTGACTTCTTATAAGATATGAGTGTCCAAACATTGTTTGTTCTTCATAATGGCAACAAGTTATCATGGATAGAGAGTCCAATAAAAAAACTATATATTCATGCAATCCAAACATGGATTAGCAAAGCACTCATTAAGAACACAAAAGAAACATATCTAGAATACAAATAAGATGCCACAACTCAATGCTTTTATATATCATATGACACTTTTTCAAAACATGCATGCCACAATTAAGTGTGTAATCACTTTTCAAGTTCAATAATAAGAATGCTTGATAATATCGTTCATGCTTCCAAGCTATGTGCTTATTACATTAATGTGGAATCTAAAGTTCAAAAATAATAATATTTGATACAATTGAACATGCCTACAAGTTATGAACCCCTTAGATTAGTGTGGAACCTAATGCTCATGGTCTGAAGTATATCCTTTATGATTTGTCCCATTTCAAATAAACTACTTTCTTGTTTGTAGCAATCCTTTCTCTCGATAAGGTTCTGCCAACCAAAGGGTTGTGAGACTTCCTTCATAACAATTTGAAGTGCTTTAGTTTGCACAAGATTCAAATTTTGGCATGAAAGGCCAAAAGGTTGGTTGCATGTTACAACTTGTTGATTCAAAGGACCTATACTGTGAATGTCAAGTGTAATTAGATCCATATGATGGAACTCAATATGATATGGGCCACAATCCCCCTTGAGAATCTTGAGCTTAGAAACATTATCAAATATTATTATAAAGCTTAATAACTACTACACCGTGAGTTCTTGATTTGGAACCTAAATTCTTGGAATTGATTGGGCAAGAAAACTATTAGTTGTAGTGAGACTCTGAGAACTAGGAAATAATAAGAAACTTAGAAAGAAAATAAAACATGAAACAAAATATTTTTGGACAATGTAAGATTGCTCAACCCTTGAGATGCTCCTATATAAAAATCCTAAATAATAGAATTTTGATCATGG